>JAODAL010071773.1:0-15390 GCA_025379985.1 Phyllomedusa bahiana
AAAAAAACCAGACCTACAATTTTTTCTTCAGAACAGCGGAAAGTTGCCCAAGAAACCCTTTAAAAAAATTTTATTTTTTCAATAAGCTAATTGTCTTCCCAGATCAATGGGAAAAAATTTTTAAAGGGGGTTTAAAGATAAAAAAAGGTCTCCTTTTATTTATCCCAGAAACGGCATCATTCATGTCCATTGGCAATGGCTTATTAATAGTTGCAATATCAGCCATTGACTATAGACAAAAGAATTGCTGTTTTTAGGGAGACAAAGCAGACACATTTTCTTACCATCGAACCCCTTTAATTATTGCATGATATATTCTTGTGCTACAGGAGTTCTCTCATAAAGACAATGGCCCTCATTTACTATTGATGTCTAAAAGTTACAGTGTAAATTTAGGCAGTTTAAAAATCCGTAAGATTTACTACATTGGCTCATGATGATTGATAAATTGTTGCAGCTTTAGGGGCTGTTCGCGTGCTGTTTTTTTTATCTGATTTCGGATCCGTTTTCAATCTGAAAATCGTATCCAAAAATGCAGCGGCGATCAGATCCTAAACGGATCCAGCACGTATCCAGCATGCAGCTATGTGTTTGGATGCGTGTTGGATCACAGGATCGCACCCTAGGTTATTATGGGGCTCCTGCCTTCTTTCGCCCAAAGAATTCACATGTCAATTCTTGGAACGGATCCAAAAGATGCAATGAGATGCGCATCGGCGATCACTCAGCCGTTGCGTGTTTCACAATTAAAGCAATGTAAATCACATTTCTGTTTATTAGATGCGTGTCTGGGTCCATTTAGGGTCCGATGGACGGACCCAAAAAAGCATAAAAAAACGATTTACAGGGATCAACCCCGGTGGTGAACATACCCTTAGACTTGTCTTGCCTTTTAGACCAACTTTTTTGGTTTTCTTTCTGTGCCACAATTTTTTATTATTATTATTATTATTTATTTTAAAGCGCCATTGATTCCAGGGCGCTGTACATTTGGGGGTTACAACATTACTAAATCAAAAGATACAGTGAAAGGGATATGACAAATGGCACGACAAGGGGGGAGAGGACCCTGCCCGAGGGCTTACAATCTACAAGGGGGGGAAAAAAGACGGAGGTTTTGGGGGAACATTATGTGGGGGAATAGTGACAAGTTTAGTGAGGGTTGAGGGAACCCGAAGAAAGGGTTTTCAGGTTTTTTTTAAAGCTGGTGAAAGTGAGGAGAGTCTGATTTGATGGGGAAAATGAGTTCCAGATTGTGGGGAAGCACGGAAAGTCTTGGAGAGGGTTTTGTGAGGAGCTGATAAGGGAGAGCAGAGGAAAAGGGTCCTTGAGGACGGAGATTTGCGTGAGGGGAGGTACGGGAAGTAGTGCAAGAGATGGGGGGGGAGAGGCTGAGACCCTTTGTAGGTGGGTTAACAATTGAAATTAATGCCTGGCAATAGAAGCCATGAAGGGATTTGGCAAGGGAGAGGCAGAGAGTAGCGGGAGAGAGGGGATAAACGGGCAGCTAGTTTAAAGGGGGGGGGGATTTTGGGGGGGGGGGGGGGGAGCGGGGGTGCACTGGGGGGCCACAGAGAAGGATGTTCAGTAGTCTAGGGGGAGATGAAAAGGGGGCAGGACCAGCATTTTTGTAGGTCAAGTTGGGGAAATGAGCGGATCGAGAGATGTTTTTTCAGGTGGAGGCGCGGGGCAGAGGTGAGGTTTGGGGATTTGCGTTTTGAAAGATAAGCGAGCGAGTTTACCCCAAGGCGGGGACATGCGGGACCGGGAGGTGTGGACCATTGACTGTAATAAGGACAGGGCAGGGGTAGATTGGATGGGGGAAAATGATGATTCTTTTTTCTCTACATTTATTTTAGGAGACTGAGGAGAAGAAGGAGGAAATGGGGGACAGACATTCGGGGATCCGGGGAAAGAGAGAATACTCGGGGCCCCAGATTAAAGTTGGGTATCGTCACAACGGGTAAAAAGCCATGGGGGCTTAAAGCTGACCGAGGCCAAGGTGTAGATAAGAAGATGGGGGGGCCCCCGGGACTGCCCCTTGGGGGACACCGACAGAGAGACCCGGGGTGAGGAGGTGGACGAGAATAGAGACCAAATGTCCGATCATGGGGGTACGGGGAATCCAGGAAAGGCTAACCCCCGGATCCGAGGGAGGGGGGTTTTGTAGCGGGAGGGAATGGTCACATCCAAAGGCAAGACAGGCAAAGGGGGAAAGGGCACAAGTAGTAAAAAACGTGAGGCTTTAGCGTTACTAATCATTAGTGACTTGTTTAGGGGGGTTTCTGTAGAGGGGTTGGGTCGGAAACCCAAATTTGCAGGGGGGTTCAAAAGGGGTTTTGGAGAGGGTGGGGGGAAGCTGAAGATGACAGCGCTCAAAGGTTTTGGAACAAAAGGGGCAGTGAAGGGGGCGATATTTTGACAGAGAGGGGGGGTTTCAAGGGGTTTGTTTTTTTTTAAGGTTGGCGAAGTAGCGTTTTAAAGGCAAAGGGAAGATCCCAGAGGTTAGGATGGGTTTAAGAGATGGGTAGGGTGGGATGAAGAACATGGGGGTCGGGGATAGGGGGGAAAGGGCAGGGGATCAAACTACGGGGTTTGGTTGGTTTTGGACAGTAAAGGGGAAAGCTTGCATGGTACGTGGGGAAGCAATTTTAAAAGGGGAAGGGCATTTTGAAAAGGGTAAGGAGATGGTGGGGACGGGGCGAAGCTTCTCTGATGTGTTATCTTCTGAAGGAAGTGAGTGGCAAAATTGTCTGCTGAAGGAGGGATGGGGGAGGGGGTGTTGGGGACGGAGAAGAGAGTTGAAGGTTTTTTAAAATAATTGTCGGGTTTGGGACAGAGAAATATAGAGGGGGAAAGTAACCTGTTTGGCTGAGGGAGGATTTTTTAAAATGATCAGGGATGTTTGATAAGGCAAAGTCATCAGGGGAGTGATTTTTTTCCCCAGCGGCGTTCTGCAGCTCTGAAGCACCCCATTGTTTGGTAGAGTCGGTCCCGGGGTTTCTGTTTAATTTGGGGGTTTTTGTGGTGAAGGACCTGATAAAGGGGCAGTGTGATTGTATGGTTGTAGAAAGTGGTGGCCTTGTCGGGCCCTTAAATGAGGAAAGTAAAAGGGTGCAAGAGATCAGAGAGAGTGTGGGGTTGAGGTTTTTGAAGGTTCCTGCGGGCGTACGGGAAATATGAGAAGGGGACAGGGGGGTGGAGGTGTGGAGAAGGTAAGCGGTGTGGTCAGAATTGGTGGGGGAGTTTTTGAGAGGTCAGATGGGGCAGAGGGGGGTGAAGATAGGTCTAGTTGGTGACCATCTTTGTGAGTGGCACCTGAGGTCCCTGGGGGAGGTTAAAAAGGAGGACAATGAAAGGATTTTTTTGGGGAAGCAGGGGGGGGGTGCCCCGATTGGGATTTTTAATCTCCATGAGAAGTGGGGATGTCGTTGAAAAAAGTGGGAACCCAGGAACAAAGGGTAAAGAAAGGCAGGGGCAGGCCTGGGGGCGGTGACAACACCCAAATTGGGGTTGGAGGGGGCGTAGATGCGGACAATCCCTCAAAGGAGAAGAGTGTGGGGGAAGGGAGAGGTGGAGCGGGACAAAGGAGCAGGGTCAGACAGGGGGGGAGCCGACACCTCCACCATGCTTGTTACCAGGCGAGGGTTGGGTAATTGGAGGCCCTAAAAAGAGTGCGGCGGGGGAACCGTGTCGGGGGGGGTCGCCAGGTTTAGTCAAAACCAAGGAAGAGTAAGTTGCGTGAGATGAACAAATCATGTTATGTATGAAGTTTATTACAACAATCGCGCGTTTCCAGAAGCTCCAGGGGGAAAGGGGTAGGGGGGGGGGAGGGGTCCCAGGATGTGTATCATTTGAAGGGGTTGGCGGAATTTGTATGGGGAATCTGTTCAGGGGGGCAGAGACATGCGGGAATTGGGTGGGGGGGGGGCCCTGGGTTGGGGGATAGCCCCAGAAGCCAAAGGGGCAGTGAAAGGGTGAGCAGGGGGAGTAGGATAGACTGTAGTTTTGGGGAGGGGTTTTTTTTGGGACGGAGGGGGATTAACGTAGGAAGAGGTTTGGGGGCAGAGACAGGGAGCGGGGAGAATGAGGGGGAATGTAAATTTATTGTCCCCCGAAGATTCGGGGGTAAGCGTAAGTGTGAGGAAGTGGGGGGTAGCGATAATAGGGAAAAGGAAAACAAAATTAAGGTCAAAAAGCTGATCCTTTGGGTGGTTTTCACGTAATCCTTTGAGGTGCTGATATGGAGGGCCCCTCGGGGGGACGTTGATGGAGGCGCTCTCGGTTGGGGCAGTTGATGGAGGCACCTCTGGCTGGGACCTGGGGGCACTTCTGGCTGGGGACAGCTATGGAGGACTCTCGGCGGGACAGTTGAGGAGGGGGTCCTGGCTGGGCATTTTGCTGGAGGCCCTCAGGCTGGGACGTCAAGGAGGCGCTTCAGGGGGGGACATCAAGGAGGCGCCTCAAGCTGGGCAGGCGATGGAGGCCTTCCCGGCTGGACATCGATGGCGGCCCCTCTTGGCTGGACAGGTGATGGCAGCCTTCAGGGTGGGACAGGGGAGGCGCGCTCTCTGGGTGGGACAGGAAAGGGGGCGCTCTCTGGCGGGACAGGGGGATGGGGGCGCCTTGGTGGGGCAGGTGATGGTGGCCCTCTGCTGGGACAGGTGATGCGGGGCTTCGGGTGGGGCAAGGATGGGGCGCTCCCCGGGGGACGGGGCCCTGGGGGCGCTCTCTGGGTGGGGGCGGGGCCGAAGGGGGCGCTCTCTGGCTGGGGGACAGCCGACGGAGGCGCTCTCCGCTGGGACGGGGTTGATGGAGCACTCTCAGGGTGGGACAGCCGACGGAGGCGCTCATGCTGGGACAGTCGATGGAGGCGCTCTCTGGGCTGGGTAGTCGACGAGGCCCTTCTGGGTGGGGTATCGACCCCAGGCGCTCTCGGGTGGGGATAGTCACGGAGGCACTCTCTGCTGGGAAAAGGGTTTTAGGAGGCCCTCTGGGGTGGGGTGGTTGATGGAGGCACTCTCTGGGTGGATGTTTTATGGAGCACTCTCTGGCTGGATGGTTATGGGGCACTCCCCTGGCTGGGTTATGAGTGGAGGCCCTCTTGCGGTGTTATGAGTGAGGGGCCCCCGGCGGGGTTATGAGTGGAGGGGACTGTCTGCCCCGGGACACTTGATGGAGGCACTCTCAGCCTGGACACTTGATGGGAGGAAAACCCCAGCCTGGGACAACGGATGGAGGCACTCTCTCTGGGTGTTTTGAATGGAGGACGTCTGCCTGGGACACTGAGGAGGCACTCTGGCTGGGACAGGCGACTCTTGTTATGGGGTTGCTTTTGTTAGGGCTCAGTTTTGTGGGGGGCCCCTCCCGAGTATCAAGGGCCCGGGTCGAGCAAAAAGCCGCAGAAGATGAAAGGTCACGGGATGGGGGGCTGCAGCCAGTCAGTGGCATTTGTAGTGCAGAAAATGGTGGGGTTCTTTTATTATATGGGCCAACAAAGGCACAACAGGTCCCCCGACCCACACTCCTGGGCCGATGGCAGAAGATACTTTAAAAGGATGCCACAGGGACGTGGTGCGCTGCCTGCACTAAAAAAAACTTAGTCCAAGGGCCGAAGCCGCACGCAGGAGGGGCGCAAAACGGCTCGTCACTTGGGATTTCCCTACACCAGGCTTGGACTAGCGACACTGCGCACAGCCCCCGGGGCCCCCACCCACTGGGGGCCAAACACAGAACAAGGCGGACAGTTGCGGCGGGAGGACAAGACACCGCCCCCAGAGGGAAAAGGGGAGCAGGTAAAAAACCCGATTTTCCGCGCGGCCGGACCTTGGTGCGGGGGGGGGTAGTGGGGGAGAAGTGGGGCCGGGTCCCCCCCACTTTGACTCCCGCCTCAAGACTCTGCCGTTATGCGGGGATAGCTCTGGGATTGACTGGAGGGCAACTTTGGCTTCAAGGAACGGCGCAACCCCAATGCAGAGGTTGTGTATGATTTAAAGGGCCTTTTGAGCCTAAAGCCAGGGGTTCTTCGGCTCCAGGAGAGGTTCTTACTCCATGTCTTCTCCTCTCAGGCCACCACAATTTTGATGCATTGTTGATGCAGACACAATGGGGCCACACCCACTTTTCCATAAAACCTCTTTTTGCCGCATTTTAAGACACTTTTTTACTGCTGCAACCACGGTAGTAAACAAGGGCCAAACTTTTTCATACTTTTTCCTTCTGCTCTGTCAAGGCATATCAACACAAGCAAAGAAATAACTTGTGCAAATAATTAAACACAGCTTTTACTCGCATTTTCTTGACAGCCATTTTAAAAAATTCTTGCCCCTTTTAAGGAAGAAAGGGCTACACCAGTTTTTCCCCTTTGGGGAACACCGCTAAACCACTGGTTTGGTTTCAAAGTTATGGCCTACTTTTTAAAAAAAAAAAAAAAAAAAATTTGGGGTTTAACCCCCCCCCCACATGTGTCGACCTTTTTTATTTTTTAAGAACGTTTTTCTTTAAAAAATCCCTGGGCTTCCAGCCCGAAACCCTGGGGGAAAGCTGAACAAAAAGGGGTGTTAATGGGTTTTAAATTCCCCGTACAAAAAATAAAAAAGTTCTTTTACAGGTGGGGCATTGGGATAACCCCGGATTTTTTTTCTAGGTGTTCAGGGGAAATGCCCTTTTTTTAAAATTTTTCCAGTTAACCAGTGTCCCAGATTTTTAAGAATTTTTACCAAAACCTTGCGGTGAAATGCAAAGAAAGGCTGCATTTTTTTATATGAGTGACCTTTGGGGGCTTCCCCCCATTGCCCTTTACCCGTTTTGGGCTCTGTTCATTGGGGGGTTAGTATTGTGGAGCAAGTGATTTTCTGATTTTTGAACCGTCCTTTAAAATATCAGGTCCCTTTCCCCAAATCAGGAGTTTTTTTAATTTTTTTTCCAAAAACCCGTAACAAACAATTTCAGTTTTAATAAAACGTTTTAAATATTACTTTAGTGGCAAAAAACCTATGTTACAGATTATTCCCTTTAAAGGACAATCAGATCCCCCATTAAATTTTAATGGGGTTTAAGAAATAAATATTTTGGACAAAAATTTTTTTAGAATTTTAGGGGTTTTAGTATTTCCCCTTAAAAAATTTTTTGAAAAAATTTACTACTGGGTAAATTTGCACCGGAAGGGATGGTTTTCCCAAAATTCTAAGGTAACGGGGGGCACAGCCCAATTTACAAAATACTGTTTGGATAAAAAGACAGGGATTTTGTTGTTTTTTTTAAAGTTTAAAAAGGGAAAGGGGCGGTTTCTGGCCCCAGTTTGCGGAATCAGCCGTCCCTCCCCTTTTTATTTAACATTTCATATCTGCCCGAAAACCGGGCAGAAAAAAAAACATTTTTTTAAAAAAGGGTTTTTCCACGTTTAATGGTTTTACGTGGGGTTTCCCCCAAAATGGGGATTTAAACACTTTTCTAAAAATAAGTGATTTTCAAAAATTGCAGCTGAAGAGCTACAGGGGGGCCTTAACCCGCCCCTTTTTTACTTAAAAGCTTCTATTAATTTTCGGCCTGAAAAAGAGCTGCTGGCCGGGGCCCTTTCACAAGGGCCCCCTCTTACTGATGAAAGGGAGCTGAAGGGAAACCCTTTTAAGGCACTGGGTAGAAAAAAAGTTTTTTATTTTGTATACAGAATCCACTAGTTGTAGGGGGTATTATCTGAGGGGGGGGGTTGATTTGCTGCTTTTTTCGGGGGACCCGAAACATGAAGAAGCTTTTAACTGCCTGGAGAAAAAGGGGGTGTCCTTTTTGTATCAGCCACTATTTTAAAGGGGGGATTATCTGATTTGAAACGGGGTGCTTTATTTTGATGACAGAGAACAAGGGAAAGGGCTTTCAAGCTGCTGTTTGGGGAAAAACTTTTGTCCCTTTTTTAACAGAATTTCCCCTAGTTTTTGTTTGATTATTTGAGTGAACCTTTTACACTATCCTTTATGCAGGGTCTGTGCTCTGGGTGTGGCTCCTCTTAGCTCAAGTGGCTTTTTACTTTTTCTTCTTTTGCAGTAAGACACGTCCTGGGAAAACCCCTTAAAATTTTTTAGATGGGGAAAAAACCAACTTGTTTAGACTAAAAGCTCAAATTTTTCGTTTAAAAATCTATGAAGATTGTACGGACATTTTTCAAATCCAAAACCCTCCCGGGAAAAAGGGGACTGAAAACCAGCAGGGGTGACGTATCGTAAGGGGAGTTTCCACATGTCTTATTTTTGGGGGGCCCCTGTGGGAAAATTCCGCACAACCGTAAAATCATATCTCCTTTATTGAGTGCCCATTAATTGTAAAACATATTTCTTCCCCCCGGGGGGCTTACTGGGACAAACGGAATTTAAAGAAAGTGGACCCCCTGTAAAATGGAAAAGGCCAAACCAGAGGGACTTTAGAAGTAAAAAGGGTTCTTAAAAAAACCGCCAGCTTAAAGAAAAACCCGTGTTGAAAAATTCATCCCCAACCTTTTTTCATTGTGGACAGGAACAACCCGGTGTTTGGGGGGGTAAAATCTATTTGGTTTAAATTTTTCTTTTAAAATATTTAGGGAGAGTAAATTTGAGGAAGGGGACAAGGGGAATTGTAAAAAGGTGAACCAAAAAAATTTTTTATTTCATTTTAAGGGGCAAGCAAAATTTACTAAAATAGACCCTGTGAAGGGGAAAAATAATTGGGGGGGACTTTTAAACTCAATTTCCCTTTTAAAAGGGGGTTGGGCTCATTACAACAGTTTTAATGCTGGTTCCCAAACCGAGCTTAAAAAAATTTAAAAAGCGTGTTTTCTTTTCCCCAGCGGGGGGTTTTCTTCACTCTGCAACAGGGGGCCCCCAAAAAGGGGTTTTTTCATTTTTGGGTGAATTTTAATTCTGTGTGGACCAGGAGAAAAGGAAGGGGTTCCCCCAACTTTTCAATTGAATCATTGGAAGTTAAAATCGATAAATGTTTAATCTAAAATTTTTTACTCTTTCTCAAAATACTTTGTAACCTAGAATGGGGCATTTACATACAGGGCTCTGGGGAAAGATTTGGCCTTTTTTTTTTTTCATTTTCTCCCCTGTCTCACTCTCCCTTTTCTTCCCCCCTCCCCTCTCCTCTCTCTCCCCTCACCAAATGAATATATCCCCCGGGAAATTATTACCCTTCTGACCTCCCCACGATCCGCAAAAAAACAAAACTATAAAGGGTTTTAAAACTTTTTTTGTGTTTACATGGGACTTGGGAAATCTGTAAAAACAAGTGGGTTTTCGTGTGGGCCCTCGCATCCCCCTCACAACAAATTTTTTTTACCCTTTGGGACCCCGCAAATTAAAAAGTTTGTGTTTCTCCTTTTCTAAATTTTAAATTTTCCCTTTCCCCACTTTCTATTTTTCATGGGCCATTTTCTGTGTACAAAACTGTTTTTCAGTTTCTGATTTTTTCGCACAAAAGTGATTTTCGTGGGGTTGCAAATTTTTGGTTTTCCCCAAAAAAGGGGTTTATGTGGGGACTGCACAGTACAAAAGTGGTTTTTCTCTGTATAAAAATTAACTTTTGGGCCCCCGCAAGGACTTCCCCCGGACCCTCTGTGTTCCCCTTCCTTTTTGTTTTATTTGGAAATGCAAAAAGGAATTTTTCAATTTGGGGCCTGGCGAAGAAAAAAATTTCCAAAAATTTTTCATGGGACTTCGTATGTTCTCTCTGTTTTTAGTGGGAAAATGCCAAACTGAGGGTTTTACGTGGGTCTCCAATGTAAAAACTTAATAACTTCCTTTCATGGGATTGCTAAATTTTGCGTGGGTTCTTTTTTTAATTATTTTTAAAATTTCGTTTGGGGCTGGGGCCCATGTAAAAACGCACACTTTCAGCGGGCTGCCGTTTTCCTTTTCTTTTGTTTTTTTGTGGGACTTTCAATGAGAAAATTTTTGTGGGAATTTTTGCCAAGGTAAAGGACTAAAAAAACCATTATTACATGGGGAAAATTTTTTTTAAAAAATTTTGGGGGTTTGGGGCCCCCGGGGCCCCAATTATATTTTTCGTGGGGCTGCCCATGTAAAAAATGCCCCATCTTAAACAGACGGATTTTCTGTTTCCCCTTTTTTTGTTTTACCCTTTGGGGCCCGTCCCCCCAAGTAAATCTCCCCCCCTCGACCCCCCCTAAAAATGCTAACCTTGGGGTTCTACAACACCCGGGCCCCCCCCCCTCATCCCTCTGCCGTTTTCTGTCTCGACCTGTTACACTACACCCGCTTTTGTCCCGCATAAATTTCCCGGCTGTGGAAAATCGGGGTCCCGGTTCCGTATTCCGGAAAAATTTGGGAATTTTTGCAGAGTTCCGGGGGCGTTTTAAAAGGACCAGGAAAACCCCACCTCCCAAAAAATATAAAAAGTTGCCATAAACCCCGCTAGTTCATGCCGTGCAAAGGGGCCAAAAGGAATTTGGGGCCACCCCGGGCTACTTTTTCCCCATATCTTTTTGCCTCATCACAAGAGGAGTGGGAACTGAAGACATTTACGGGAAAAGCTCTGGGGCCCCCGGGGGAAAAAAATTCTGCTCCCAGGGCAAAAACATTTCAGCAACATTTTTCACCTGCTTTCAAAGAAGTAAGAAAAGTTCAACCCCATTCTTTCAAAACTGATTGTGGTTTGAGGCAATCCCTTTATACCCTGACATTCTAGAGATGTTGCCCCTTGGTCACCGCTGAACCCCCAACCCAATTAGTTTTAGAAAAGGCCAAATTTTCTACCTGGAAATAATGAGATCAAAAGGAGGGTTTTATGTAAGGGAGAATCTGATGGGGGGATACAATTTTTTTAGAACAAAAATTTAGAGACCCCCCCATGAATGGTTTCCCGCATGTTTTACATATTTTTTTTTGTCCTAAAGTCATAAACCAATAAATAATTTTTTCACTGAAAAGCAAAAAAGGTAAAAAATGTTTTGAAAATTGTTTACTTCAGGCTTCCCCTATCTCACCATCCACTACCGCTTTGTACCCTGACTACTGTAATTGTATATAGTCATCTTAAACCAAACTTATATACAAATGTGACCTTTCAAGTAATTTAAACATTTTTGCTTAGTTTCTGTAGATTCTTTTTCCAAAACCATTGTTACTGTTTTGCTTCTAAAAAACTAAATGTTTAAATTTTTATTTTTTTGTTATTATTTGGGAAATCCACCTTTGGGTTTTTAATATGCCTTAATCCTTTTGGCTCTGAAACAGATTTTTAAGCCCCATCTTGACCAAAATCTGATTCCCCCCGTTCCTTTTCAACCCCGTTCCCAAATTTTTGGGGCAGACTGGCCCTTTGGAAAACAAAAACAGCTTTTTCCCTTTAACTCTACCCAAATGTTCAAAAAATCAAAACTTTTTTACCCCTTTTTGGGTTGTCAGTGGTCGTTCTAACCCAAAAAAAGCTTGATTATTGATTATAAGGGGGATAAACAGTGGGGTTTTCTATTTTACTTTTTTCAGTAAAGTTTCACTTTTAAAAATTTCGCCGTGTAAAGGGGAGTCAGGGGTTTTGAGGTTTGGGAAAATTTAGGAAATTTTGGGGTCGGGGCGCGGCTTGCCCACTCCAAAACCCTGGCATAAACCGACCCAAAACCTGGGCGGGACAAATCTCAGCTGGCAGCCAGTAAACTTACTGACCGAACCCCACCTGGGCTAAAAACACGTTTTAAAGCACAAAAAAAGCAAATAAATTTTCAAAAACCTTTAAACACAATGGTAAAAAGGGAGGGTCATGCTTAGTTTTTTTGGTCCCAAATTTTAAACTATGATCTTCGAGTGAGACAACCCATTTAATTTCTGCATTCAGAATTCATTCTCATAAGCAGAAGATGCATCTGATCAGATATATACCATACTATAACATCCCCTACTTGGTAAACGTCTTTAACAGAACTAGTTTGATAAGTTCAGTAATTTCCAATTGAAAGAAATTTTGCAAAATTTTTTTCTACATGTCAAAGAAAGCCTTTAATGTGAAATAGTATATCCCATTGCATCCCAGCAGCTTTGGGGGCACTAAAAACAAAAGATACAGACCAAGAGCACAAATGCTGCCTATATAAGAATACAGGGAAACGCCCCCAAAAAACACATCAAAAGACCAATTTTCTGCGACAGATTTTAAATTGTCGGGACAATATTTAAAATGTACCTTATACTGTGTAGGGGACAGAAGAAAAATCACTGCAAATGACACGCCAAATCCATGCTGTTTTTCTCACTTTTGGGCCCACAAAACAAAAATTTCCTTTGCCCATTCCCCTTCGCACAAACGGCCGGAGTTTATGAACTTTTAACCTGGAATAGAAGGTTTGTAAAACTTTTTTTTGAACACTGGGCCAGTGAGGTTTTGATAATTTTTGTGAAAAACCCATAGGTGGTGGAGAGGTTTGTTTGGCCCAGCTTTGACCCAATTTTTTTGGGAACGTTTTTAAACCTGGAGCTCATGAGGTAATGAACTTGGAAAACTGGGGGCTCGTAGGTTGGATGGAGAGCTTTGTGAAACAGCAGTTTTCAGCTTTTCCACAATTCTCGATGGGGGTTCAGGGCTGGGCTGTGATTTGGGTCCATTCAACACCTGGATACGGTTATTTTGAACCATTCCATTGTAGATTTGGCTTTATTTTTGGGATCATTGTCCTGTTGAAGAAAAAACTCCGTCCCAGCTCAGGTTCTCTTGCAGACTCCAACAGGTTTTCCTTCCAGAATGGCCCCTGTTTTTGCTCCATCCATCTTCCCATCAATTTTAACCATCTTCCCTGTCCCTGCTGAAGAAAAGCCAAACCATGATGCTGCCACAACCATTGTGACAGTGGGGATGGTGTGTTCAGGGGGATGAGCGTGTTTCTTTTACGCCAAACAAAATCGTTTTGCTTTGGGGCCCAAAAAAGTTGGATTTTGGTTTCATCTAAAGCAGAGCCCCTTCTTCCCCACATGTTTGGTTTTCTCCCAGGTGGCTTGTGGCAAAATTTAAATGATACTTTCATGGAGATCTTTGAAAAAATGGCTTTCTTCTTGCAACTGTTTCCATAAAGGCCAGATTTGTAAAGGGTGTACGACTGATTTTTGTCCTATGGGACAGACTCTCCCACCTCAGCGTAGATCTCTGCAGTTCATCCAAGTGATCATGGGCCTCTTGGCTGCATCTCTGATCAGTCTTCTCCTTGTTTGAGATGAAAGTTTTAGAGGGACAGCTGGGTCTTGGAAAATTTTTGCAGTGGTCTAAATACTCCTTCCATTTCAATATGATCGCTTGCACAGTGTTTCCTTGGATGTTTAAAGTTTGGGAAATCTTTGGTATCCAAATCTGGCTTTAATCTTCTCCACAACAGTATCACCGGACCTGCCTGGTGTGTTCCTTGGTCTTCATGATGCTCTCTGCGCTTTAAAACAGAACCCTGAACTATCACAGAGCAGTGCATTTTTTACGGAACTTGATTAAAACACAAATGGATTATATTTATCACCATCAGTCATTTCAGACAACATTGGATCATTCAGAGATCCTCACTGAACTTCTGGACTGATTTGCTGCACGAAGGTAAAGGGGCCGAAACCCAATATTGCGTGCCCCCACTTTTTAGGTTTTTTTTTTTTTTTTACAAAAGTTTAAAAAATCCAATAAATTTCGTTCCACTTCACAATTGTATCCCACTTATTGTTGGGTTGTTCACAAAAAAATTAAAATTTTATATCTTTATTTTGGCAAAAGGTTGAAAAGTTCAATGGCCGAATACTTTCGTAAGGCACTGTACATCTCCTCATTGACCACAATCAGACCCCTAAATACAAACCCCCACATCAGGGCCTAAAAAAATTTAGACCACCAACCCAGGCTCAAGTTTTGGTTAGAACTTGTTATCTAGCCTCAGTATGCATTCTTTCTTCACTTTCTGTGGTCATGGTTTTCTGTGGTCTAAGCAAGTCATTATCCCCCTGAAATTTTCCCTGAGTTTTCTTCCTGACAACAACCTACCTAAACTACTCCTCCTCCTCTTCTCCATATTCTCTCAAAAGTTAGAGGAAGCACTAAACCTATCAGGGCATATTTTAAATAAAATATTATTTCACATTTTTTTCATTGTGGCTGGAGACTTCCTATAACCCTGATTTCAGGCTTAGCATCTGTAGTATAAATCATACACCCCCAAAGACCTAAGGAATAAAAAATGGCACACCCTGTGCAACCCTCTACCCCAAGACCTGGAAAAAACCACCCACCCCCTGTGCCCAACACTCTTTTTAGACACGGGTGGCCCCCAAAACCCTTTTTAAAAGTTTTAAATTTTAAAAGGGGAACCGTCCCCAAAGGAAATGCAATCCAATCAAAGGGTATCATGATCTAGAGCAGTGGGAGATAAAATGTGTAGTTTTTAAGGGGAAATTGTTTTTATAAAAGGGTATTTTCACCGGTGTTTTTGGTCTGATTGTAGACGTCTTTAAAATGCGTTTTACGATCCGTGTTTTCCCGGGCTCTAAACTGAACCAAAAACGCATCCCAAAAAATTTTGCAGGGGGGGTGGGTTTTTAATTTACTTTCTATGTAAAACACCTTCGGCCCTTCAGACAAGTGACGCCCATTTTTGGGGTTTTAAATCGTCTTTGTGTGATCTTTCAGATCCTTCAAAGAATTGACTGTCAAAATTTTTGATCCATTTGAAAGCAGCAGACCCCCCTATTTAAAATATAGAGGCGTGTTGTGCAGCCAAAAAAGCACATGTTATTGGGTGCGTGTTTGGAAAGCTTTTTGGATGTGATTTATGCAGCCTTTTTGGATGCATTTATTTGGGTCCAACATGCCCAGCGAAAAACCCAATTGTAAATTCTAAAGAAAACTATCTCATTTTTAGCCTTTAAAGTCCAGGACCCGGGCTAATGGTGATTGACAAAACTTCTCTGTTAAAGGGTGGGGTAACCCCAAATAGCTGTCGTCACTGATATGGACTGCCCCTTTGGACTTCAAAGGGGAAAAAAGGGGCAGAGATTAATTTAAATTTAAGGTTTTTAAATGTATGCTTGTCCCAAAAGCATATATATCAATCTGCTTTTGTTTTCCCCCTGCTCAAAAAAGTGGTGGGTTGGAGATCAGATTGCATGTTTTCCCCGTAAAAGGTTTTACTTTAAAGTCTTGCCATTTCCCCAAATTTTCTTTAAAATTAATTTTTTGACAAAAACAATCCCCTTTTATTTAAACACTGGAAAATAAAACGGCTGATTTTCAGGCTGAATCGGGGTGGAACCATGCCTAAAAACTGCCCTAGTAAGTGTGGTTTTTTGGGCCCTGGGTTTTTCGCTGATTTCCCTAGCAAATTTTTAGCTTTCCCTATATTATGTGAGGATTTCAGCACTGGGAAAACGCCTAGGGGGTTTTTTA
>JAODAL010071774.1:0-15390 GCA_025379985.1 Phyllomedusa bahiana
AGAAAACCCTTTTATGATTTTTGGGAAAAATTTGTACTTAGAATGATGTTATAGTGCGTATATTGTATACCTCCCGGTACTATATTTATATCTATACTGTTACTATAGTGAATAGACCCGTCTTATATGGGATCCCTTTAGAATCTGTTCTATGTTTGTAGGATGTTTTAATATGCTATCAATAAAGATTGTTACTTTTGTATACCAGTTACTCTCTATGCTTTGTGATTATATGAATGTATTTCAAACTAGTAACAATAAAAAGTACACTTCAGCCCACAAAAAATGTCCCCTCTCTAAAGTCCTTAGCTGTTAGTACAAGAAAGTTATAAGTCGCACGAAATGGGCTGCTGCAAAAATTTGAAAAATGTAAAATGTTTGGAATTTTGTTATGGTACCAAAACATAATAAAAACCAACATGCCGGATTCGTATCAACCTGTGGAAAAAGAGATAACACATCATTTACGTATACCGAATATTGAACGCCCTAAAAACAAACATGGTGCAAGTATGTTTTTTTTCACATTTTACCACCCTTAGATTTTTTTTGCGGTTTCCCAGTATATTCTATAGTATAACATAATTAGAAAGTACATCTTGTCCCACAAAATAAAAGCCCTCATTTGTGTAGATGGGTGAAAAAATAAAAAAAAGTTATGGCTCTGGGAAGGCGAGGAAGGAAAACCAGACATGACAAACAAAATAGGCTGCGGCGGGAAGCGGCTAAGGTTAGATTTACACCTGCGTCATAGAGGTGGTGTTGAATCCATCACATGATGGACGCCAACAGCACTCGACAGACCCCTTAGGGCATGTTCACACAGCTGATTTTGATGCTGTTTGCGAAGTGGTTTTCGGAGTGTTTCTGCTCCCTGAAACATGCTTCTTCAGAAGATATTTTAGACGCGTTTCTTGGAGCGTTTTTGTACGAGGTTTTGGGCGAGGTTTTCAACGAGGTTTTCAACACTGTTTTCACCCATACAAATTAATAGCCAGGTAAAAAAAAGACACAGATAAACACTCCAAAAACGCGTCAAGAAACGCACTTAAAAACGCGCCTAAAACTCGCTTCAAGAATTGACAGGACACTTCTTTTTCAGCGCCCAAAACTGCTTCCAAAGAAGCGCATAAAAAGCTTGTTGTGTGTGAGCTACAAAGCTGTTTCACATAGGAATCGATGAAATGAACTGGGGGCATTTTGGGGGTGTTTTGGTGGAGTTTTGTACACTGTTTTGGGTCTGGAAACACTCCGAAAACCGCGTCCAAAACAGTTTCCAAATAAGCCGTGTGAACATACCCTTAGATAACAGTGAAGTATGTCGGGTTTCTACCAAGGAGTGTCCTTTTTGATGAAATCTGCAATGGAGACTCAAATGGAACTTTCAATGCAGATGTGAACCTAATCTAATTTATCTATACCATGTGTCAATGTGCTGTTAAAATTTTTAATATGAATTTGCACCATGGTATTACAGTACTTAACTAGGTTTCTTTTTTTGTTCATTGGCTTGTGGGTGTATTTATAGACTGCTCGTAACACAGAACTTGGTCCAGCACTTGTTACATCCACACATGCAATGCATTAAGTACACATTTTTTACCTTGGAATACATGGTAACTCACAGGGATCAGTCATAACATTACTGATTATATAGTTCATTATTTAATTACAATAGTATCAGGGAGTTATATTGGGCACCAAAACAGTAAATTCTTAAAGTTGATGTTTTGGAAGCAGGAAAAATGGCCAATTGTGAGGATCATACTTTACATTTGAAAAGGGCTAAATTGGTTACGCAACTGGGTCAGAGCTTCTCCAACAAAAGGTCTTAGATCTTGGTAGGTTTTTCTGGCATGCAGTGGTAAG
Organism: Phyllomedusa bahiana; assembly: GCA_025379985.1. Classification (NCBI taxonomy): domain Eukaryota; kingdom Metazoa; phylum Chordata; class Amphibia; order Anura; family Hylidae; genus Phyllomedusa; species Phyllomedusa bahiana. The sequence goes on from JAODAL010071774.1 coordinate 1,870, forward strand.
TATTTTCTAAAAGTGGTTCAACAAAGGACAAATGATGAATCTGTGACATGGCAATGGATGCTCAAGGCGCTCTGTGGCATAAGGAGTCTCACTGGTCTAGTACCACAAAAGAGCTACTGTAGCACAAATTGCTGGAGCACTTAATGCTGGCTATGAAAATAAAGGTTTTAGTACATACAATACATCATGGCTTGCTACATATGAGGCAGATCCACATTACAATTAGAGCTGCTTATACTTAAATCCTATGCATATTGAGGAATTTTTTGTATGCCTGCAGTTAGTTAGGGTACTCATATACACTGTCTGTTTATATATGTCTGTTTTTACTATTTAATAAAGATTTTGTATATGTTTTTGACTATAAATTCTCCATGTATTCTTTGTATGCATAATATGAGGCAGAGTAGCTTCAGACCAGAAAGAGTACATTTGCTGAAAACATCTCAATGGACATGTGAACTTCAGACTTGGATCATCAGGGCCGAGATGACAGATGGCTGAAAGTAGACAACCGTCTAGGGCACCACTTTGTCCCAGGCAGGAATAAGGCACAACGAGGCATAGAGTGGGCTGAATATTCCACTGGGGGGTGCTATGTGCCTTATTGCCTAGGGCACCAGAATAACTTGTTCCAGTCATGTGGAACATGACGCAGTGAAAGAAGACAAACTGGTCTAATAATTCATATTTCCATTTACAGTATGTGGAAAGCTTATTGCACGTACATCACTTACATGGGGAAGAAATAGCATCAGGATGCCCTATGGGAAGCAGTGACGGGCAAAAGCAGGGTGATGCTCTGGGAAATGTTCGGCTGTTACTTTGACACACATTGCCTACCAAAACGTTGCTGTAGACCAAGTGCATAATTTCATAGCACAATTAGGAATTTAGGGGGGATTGCAGACTTGAAAAGAAGTTCCTCTGGTGAGTAGGAGAACAGCTAAGGAAGACCAGGCAGGGAAAGTGTCCCAGGCTCTGCGGGGAACCTCTTCGTCATTTGCTAGGGTGTTTAAACACAAGACCAGGGCAGAAAACTGTGTCTTTGGTGTGAGATAGTCTTGCTCTGCTGGTGAGACAATCTTTTAATACCATTAAAGAAAGATACTCTATAGGCTAGATTTATGTAGCTCAGAGAACAACATATGTAAATGAAAACTTCTGTAATTACAATAAATTCAAATGTGTTAGGTCTATTCAAAAGTGTTACACATACTGTACACAGATGAATCATGTGTAAACTACTCAGTATGTTATAGGGTTACTAGACTACAGCTTGCTGTTACTTAGTATACAATTTGCTTAGCTTTTATGTATGGCCCATGACTTAATCCTCTGTTTTAATGCCTAGTTCATGTTCTTGAATGCCATGTGTCCAACCCTAACAAATACAGTCATATGAAAAAGTTTGGGCACCCCTATTAATCTAAATCATTTTTAGTTCTAAATATTTGGGTATTTGCAACAGCCATTTCAATTTGATATATCTAATAACTAATATTGCACATTTTGTGTTAGTACAATAAACCTCATTTCAATACGGAAATATTACTGTGTCCATCAGTTATTAGATATATCAAATTGAAATGGCTGTTGCAAACACCCAAATATTTAGAACTAAAAATGATTAAGATTAATAGGGGTGCCCAAACTTTTTCATATGACTGTATATAGGGCTATGGACACAATGGGATATTTCTCTTTAATGTAGGTATTACCTTTGTTATATACAGTATTAACTTTAAAATATGTAACTGTACTTTGCCCATTAGGACCCATATCCTCATTTATCTAAATTTTGGCCTATTTTTGGCTCATTGTATGACTCAATCGGGACACGCCCCCAAATATTTGACGCATTCAAAACTGTTGTTTCTGGTGTAAATTACGCTGTTTTGACATACGACAGTTCATACATCTAAAGAACATTGCTAGAACAGTTTGTTTGGCTCAAAGTATGCCAAAAAAATAGTGCAGCCCCATTCATACATATCACCCAAAGTCTTAGGGCCACATGCATGATTTTTGGCACCCAGGCGCCATTTTTCTTTGCAAGCATTAGTATCGTAGAATGTGCCTGAATCTATGAACCTGTTCTACTGCAGGTCACATATTTAAGACTTTCTAGCTACCATGTGACACTTCAGACTCAGGTAAACCACTTTTAAAGTGCTCTACCTGGATTTGCTGTACTAAAACTATAAATGTGTAGCTTCATACGGTTATAGTGCGACACACCTCCAGCACGCCCCTGATCTCAGGCGCACTACAAAGTGCAGTGGGCATTTTATAATGTGCCTAATATTGGAGTTCGCCTGATAAAAAAAAGAACGAACGGGGCTGCGCTAGTTTTCAGAGTGAAAAGATGCCCGACTCTGCCAGATGCCATACATACAGGTTGCCTTTATTCTGTTTATGCTCTTAACTTATTTTATTCTTATCCATTTTAGATTCTAATTTGTCTTTTCATCAGTTTCTCACCTGAATAGTTTGCATGGCACAGCACTATTTTTTTACTTTGTTTTTGAATTGTATTTTATTTTCCGTGCAATTGTTTTTTTATCCTAATAAAGAAGTAAAATAAAAAAGTGAAATACACTGAACCAATTAATTGGCTGGTCTGTGACTTTTAAATAATGGTTTACTGATCAGGAGTGTTAAAAAATAAGAAAAAAACTTAACTCACCTGTGAAGCCCTTCAATATCAATCCAGTTGTTTCCACTGCTTATGTTGTGTCTACTGTATTGCTCACATTACCATGCCACCAATAACTGACCTCAGTGACCCCATGCTGTACATACAGGCATAGACCACAATAGACATTGTCTGACTACAGCAACACATGAACCACATTCAACGTCATCAGTGGGGAACTGACAGGGAGCAGTGGCGGCACTGGAGCAGTGGCTTTACAGATGAGTTAAGATTTTAAAAATTATCAACATACCTATTGTACTGTTAGTTTCAAGGGCATCATGAAATGCAACACACCAGAAAATTCATGTGAAACACAGTAACATTACTAAATATTATGTGAATACAGCAAAGCTATTAAAAATACTAATTTGCTCAAGTGATGAATAAATGCAACATACATATATAGGACGACATGTATGAACGGGGCTGCACAGGATCTCTGGCGTCTTTTCAGCCTGATATCCAGCGCAGCCCCGTTCACTTCACTGAAATGCCTCCCGTACGCCAGAATCAGGCGCATTACAGAGCGCCCACGGCACGTTGTAATGCGCCTGATTTCGGGGGGCATGCGGGAGGCGGGGCGCACTAGAACCGTACGAAGCTACATATTTATAGCTTTAGTACAACAATTATAGGCACATTACGGCTGGAACAGGTAAACCACTTTCAAAGTGGTATACCTGAGCCATAAATGTCATAGAAGTGCTAGAATATCTGTTCAATTCAATAATATATCATAATAGTAATAAAAACCAAAAACTCAAGAATTTTCTCAAAAAATAATCTCATGATATTTTTGGGTGAGACTGTGAAGATGGGTTATGTTTTTATCATACCATTATTAGGTCATATCAGATTTTTAATACCTGACTATTTTATCACTTTTTGTAGAGCTTAGTTAATCTCCTCAGGGCTTAAAACAAGAACACACCCAGCATTGCTGTAATAGAATAACTTGATTTCTGACAATAGGAAATAGTTAGCCAGAAGATTGTTATGTTCCATGCTATTAATGGGCTATTTTTAGTAAACATTATCTCTTTCAATTACTATTATGCTGTTGTGAATATTGTCTTGGTGTCTTATTTACTATTAAAAAATACACCCTGTACTGTTCTTAGGATCACGATTACAGTACATATGGTTTCAGCATCTATTGTGAGCATAAAAGGATCAGCCATGGGCTTTTTTACTTTAAAGGAAATCACTTAACTGCAAAAAAGGTGTTGATTTTGAAGAGGCAATCTATCTACCGTATTTTTCAGACTATGGCCAAAGTTTACCCCGCTTAAAATGGGGCCCTATTTTGGTCCGAATTTTCCACCGAAGTCGCCAATTACGGGCCGAAAAGGCCCATTATTACGGTTTTAATTTCCCGGGGGGAAAAAACCCCATGGGGGGCCCGGGGGAAAAAAATTTTTTTTTTAAAAACCTTTCCCCTTTTTTTGGGTTAAAAAGGCCCCCAAAAATTTTGGGAAAAACCGGGCCCTTTTTTTTGGGGAAAAAGCAAAAAAAAAATTTTTTAAAAAAAAAAGGCCCTTAAAAAAAAAATTCCCTTTTTTGGGGGCCCATTCTTTTTTAGGGGGAAATCCCCAACCCCGAAAAAAAGGGTTTCCCCGGGGCCCCCCCCAAAAAAGGGCCCCCCTTTTTTTTGGGGGTTCCGGGGGGGGGGGGGGGCCCCAAAAAAAAAAAAAATTTTTTTGTTTTTTTCCCCCCCAAAAAAAAAAATTTTTGGGGGTTTTCCTTTTAAAAATTTTTAAAAAGGGGAAAAAAAAATTTTTTAAAAAAAAACAAAAACCCTTTTTTTTTTAAAAAAAAAAATTTTAAAAAAAAAGGGGAATTTTTTTTTCCCCCTTTTTAAAGGGAAAACCCGGTTTTTTTTTTTTTTTTAAAAAGGGGGGTTTAAAAAAAAAATTTTGGGAAAAAAATAAAAAAAAGGTTTGGGCCCAAAAATTTTTTTTTTTGGGGGGGTTTTTTTAAAACCTTTACCCCCCAAAAAAAAAATTTTTTTTGGTTTTTTTTTTTTTTTTTTTTTTGGGGTTTTCTTGGGAAAAAACCCAAAAAATTTTTTAAAAAAGGGGGGAAAAAAATTTTTGGGGTTTTTACAAAAAAAACCTTTTAATGGGGTTTTTTTTTTGGGGCCCCTTCTAAAAAAATTTTTAAAAAAGGGGTTTAAGGGGAAAAAGGGGGTTTTGGGGGGAAAAAAAAGGGGTTTTTTCCCCAAAACCCCCAAAAATTCCCCCCCCTTTTCCCGGGGGGGGGAAACCCCCCCCCCCCCCCCCCCCTTTTAAAAAAAAAACCTTTTCCCTAAGGGGGGGGGGGGGCCCCCCCCCCCCCCCCCCAAAAAAAAAATTTTTTTTTTCCCCCCCCTTTTTTTAAATTTTTTGGGGTTCCAAAGGGCCCAAAAAAAAAAAAAAAAAAAAATTATTTTTTTTTATAAAAAAATTTTTTTTAAATTTTTGGGGTTTTTAACCCCCCTTTTTTTTTTTTTAAAATTTTTTTTTTTTAATGGGGGCCCCCCCAGTGGCAAAAGGGTTTCATTTTTTTTTTTTGGGGGGCCCCCCTTTTAAAATTTTTTTTCCCCCCAAAAATTTTTTCCCCCTTTTCCCTCCCTCTCTCTTTTTTTTTTTTTTTTCCCCCCCTTTTTAAAAAATTTTTTTGGGGTTTTAAATTTTTTTGGGCCCCCAGTTTTTAAAAACCTTAAAACGTACCTTAAGGGGAACTCCCAATTGCATCTTCTCCCACATGGGAAAAGGGTAACCGGGAAATTAATTTTTTCACGGGGTTTTACTGTCACCATTTGGGTTATAAATGAATCCTCTTTACAAAAAACCCCTTTAGGGGCTTTCTCTAAAACCGGGATATCTTTTGGCAGAATAAGGTTTACTTTTTATCACTTTTTTTCCAATCTTTTGGGGGTATAAAAGACCCAAAAAAACACAATTTTGGGGGCCCGTTTGGAAAATTTTTTATCTTTTACTGTGTTCATTTTTTTTAAAGGTAAATTTAAAAAAATGTTTTATTTTTTAAAAGAACTGGGCTTTTTGACGGGGACGTACAAATTTTGTGTAATTTTTTTTTTTTGTAAAAAAGCAAAAAGTGGGGGAAATTTAAAAAATTATAAAAATTTTTTTATTTTTAAAAAATTTTTTTTTTTAAATTTAATTGGGGTTTGTCCCACTAGGGGGCTTTAAAAACCCCAAAGGGGGGGACACTTCCTTTTCCCTTTTATACAGGGGATTTCTATTGTAATAAAATGTACATACTTTGGTGGCGCGGGAAACCCGCATGAGGGTTCTTGGGTGCCCTGGCCAACCGGGTCCCCCCCCTGAAATTACATTGTGGGGGGGATTATCAGAGGGAGGAGTGATACGCAGGGAGGCGCTGTACTGAGCTTGGCCGTCGTCTTTTTACTGAATTCAGGGGCCCCACTTTAAGGGCCCCCACATTTAGCTAGCTAAACAGGGGAAGGGAATTGCCACGATTTCTGTGGGAACCGGCGGGGGTGGGTTTAACCCTTTAAACCCCCAAAGCCCCGGGTTTCCAAAAGGCCCTTGTTTTCCCCTTTCCCTCTCCCCGGGCCGCCCTGAAATAGTGGGAAATTTAAAATATAACCCATTTTAAAATAATATATTTTCTCATTTTTATCCCTATTTATCTGTTCCAAATTTTTAAAACATAACCATCTAGCCCCCTAGACTTTCTATAAAAATTCATTTACTGAAAATTAAAAAACTTGCATTAATTTCATATATTTTTTTTTGTGATGTGCTTTCTATCAAATTAAAAAATTTTTTAAAATCCAAAATTTTTTGGGTGTAATTTTTGAGGGTCACATAGTCTAATCTTAATTAAACAAATTCTTATTGAAACTGTATACATTTACAGTAAATGTAAACCACAAAGCATTTCTCTTTAATTTGCATTGGAGGTGAACAAATAATTTTTTCTGATTTACCAATCCTTTTTTAACCATTCATCAAATTCCCATTCTAAACTGCATGTAGTTCAAAAAAGGTTTTGTTGTTTCATAGAAGCTACATATCTTTTATCAATGGTCTGTTTCTGGTATTGTAGCATATTGGCTTGGAGATGAGCTGTAATATTATTATTATTATTAGCGCACCATTAATTCCAGGGAGCTGCTCAAGCCAAGGGGTTTTAGGTGTATGAAATAATACAAATACAATAATATTAAGTAGCACAATATGAGACATGGTCCATGGATAGGTGTGGTGTTTCAGAAAAAAAACAGACTTTTCTTTTTAATTGTATACAACTTTTTTAACCCCTTACCACCGGAGCTAGTTTTGGCCTCTCTGACAGAGCCCCATTTTTAAAATCTGACATCTGTCACTTTATGTGAGAATAACTTTTTGACACTTTAACCTATCCATGTCATTCAGAGATTGTTTTCTCCTGACACATTGGGGCACATTTATCAAAAGTGTCTTACTTTTAGACAGTGTAAACTTAGACTAGACAGGCTTAAAATGCGCCAAATTTATGATAGTGTTGATAAATCTGGCGCAGGTTAGAACTGTCTAGTCTCAGTTTGTACCATCTTTAAGTTGGCTTACTTTTACGCCAGAATTTAGTCGCACATCATGGCGTATTTTTGTCACCTTTAAGCCACGCCCACTTTCCTGTGAAACCACGACCCCTTTTACGAAGCCATGCCCTCTGTGTCGGACACGGCGCAGAAGTGCCAGAAACTGTCTAAAACTCATACTAAATATGGCGAAAAGCTTGTTTTTGGTGCAAATTGAGCCAGAATTCTGGCGCAACTACCTTGATAAATCTGCCCAATTATGTTTTAAAATAGTAAAAAATTTTGGTCCAAAAAGTCTTTGTTTATTTTTGAAAATATCAAAGTATCGTGAAATATTTGAAAAATTTACCAAACTTCAAAAATTTCTGCGTGTAAGACAGATAGTTATTCCACTCAAAATAGTTTATAACTAGCATCTACCATATGTCTACTGTAGGTTGGCATCATTTTTTAAATGTCTGGTTTTTTTTTTACGTCATTAGGGGGCTTAGAAACTTAGTAGTAATTTTAAAATTTTCAAAAAAAATTTGCAATATATATTTTTTTAGAGACCAGTCCAGTTCTGACCTGACTTTGATTGGCCTGTATGTTAGATGCCCACATAAATGACTTCATCTAAGAAGCTACACCCCTTAAGGGAATTCAAAACAGCATTTAGGAAGTTTATTAACCCATTAGGTGTTTCACAGGAATTAAAGCAAAGTGTAAGTGAAATGTCAAAATTTCACTTTTTTTGCAGATTTTCAATTTTTATCCATTATTCTCAAGAACACGGTAGATGAGACCAGGGAAATGCAACTGAATATTGATTCCCCAGATTCTTCTCTTTTCAAAGATATCCCATATGTGGCCTTAGTGCGCTATTTGGTTCAACCACAAGCCCGAGAATAGGAGGAGCACCTACCGGACTCTGGGGTCTCATTTTCAATACGATTTTAGTTAGGAGCCATTTCAGGTTTGCGGACGCCCTAAGGGTGGAAAATGCAGCCGCTACTGGTAAATTTCAAAAATAAAAATGGATACCAATAAAATTACATAGGCAAGTATTTGCATTTTAATGTCCCCCATAGGCAGATATAGATAGTTTAATGTCCCCCATAGGCAGGTATATGTCCCCCATAGGCAGGTATAGGTAGGTATATATCCCCCATAGACAGGTATATTCAGGTTTAGGCAGGTATATGTCCCCCATATGTAGGTATATGTCCCCCATAGGCAGGTATAGGCAGGGTGTTTAAAAAAATACAAGTACTCACCTCCCTTCTCCACTGCTCCAAGACGCTCTGTCTTCTTCCCGATGTCTTTGTGATGTCATCAGGCCACACAGGCAGCGTGATGACATAACACGCTGCCCATGCCGGATACTCCGGAAGTCCTCTGCGGAGCAGGAGCGCTCGCTTTCTGCTCCACAATAGTATCTTCAGCTGCATGTGATCCCAGAGGAGGCGCATACAGCTGAAGAGATTGCCGCCAGACAATTATCAAACTATATGAAATTCAATAATATAACATAAATATTAAATTATGTAATATAAAATTAATATTAAAATATATAATATCTGAAAAATATAAAATTATCTCCTATAAAATTTAGATACAATTATATAAAATTAATCATAAATTAAATAATATAAATTAAATTAAATAAAAGAATACAACATCTACCATAAGTCCCATTATTATAGTATCATCAGTGATTGCAAAAACATCACAGCAGGCTAGAAATATAAGAAAAGGTGTTAGAATAGCATATGGGTGAACAGAAACTATAGTAGTTTCTATTCACTGATCTGGTATTCTAATGGCTTTTCTTTTATTTGTAGCCTGCTGTGATGTGTTTGCCATCACCAATGATACACCAATTATGGAATTTATGGTAGATGCTGTATTGCTTTTTTAATTTTATATTTAATTATACAATACATTTAAATTAAATAATTTTATATTAATTTATATTTTAGGGAAATTATTTTATTTCATAGTCTTATTATTCACATCAGTAAACATGGCCCAAGCTGTCAGGAATTCTGAGTCTTTTCCACTTTTTTTTACTATGCGGCACAGACAGCGCCAGGATTACACCTACGATGATCCTGTATGTATAGACTACTTTAAAGCTATTTAGAACTGGGAGCGGGGGAGGCGCTTCCCATCCTGAGTGTAATTTAGCATAGAAACAGCCCTGTTTACCCCTACTAGCTACACCATGGTTCACTTTTGTTCTTTTTGACAGCAGTTTTTAATACTGAAAATATACTCATAAAGAAAATGAACAGGTGCAATCTGTAATGCCACTTTGACATACAATTCAGTGATGTAGCCAGTTAAGTTGTACAATATATTACATACTGTGAGAACTAGCTCATGAAACCTATGTGAGTAAGAGTCATATGATGTTTTAGGTACGGCAGTGACAACGTGGTTTGTTGGTTTTCTGTTAATAGAGCATTAGGTTTTTAAGCTCAGTCTTTATGTCATTGTTTATAGATCTTGTATGAGAATGTAGCACAACCAGTTTTCCTGGAAAAGGATGCCTGGTGAACATCTTAAAGTGGTGAATGGCTTTTAACAATACTGTAGTTTTCCATAAAGGAGATTTTGCTAGAAAGCAGTGTTCCTTTCTCTCACTGAGTATTGTATTTCTGTGACCAATTGCAGTGTTGGTTACCAATTACAGCATGTAGTATTCTCTATGTCAGCAGTAACACCAGTATCCGGGTTACTCTAAGTATAATTTAATCATCATATTGTGAATAAAAAACAACTTTGATAATATGTCCTGTACAGATTCGTAACTTAAAGCTCTGGGGCCCCATTGCAAAATCTATAAAAGGGTCCTCGCCTACTAAGTGCCAGTCATAATACTGGTGTCGTCGTATGTGACTAAGGGTCCTTTGGGCCCCATCAGGCTCTAGGGCCCAGTAGCGACTGCTACCTCTATACCCCCTATAGCTGTGCCCCTGGGTCCTATAAATAAAGTTTGAAATACAATGAGGCAAAACTCAAGTGACAGATTATTCCTGAAAAAAAGTCTAGGTGTCACAGTTGCTCACCGAGCGGGAGGTGGATCCTCTGGCCACTGCGAGGAGTTGGCGTACCCTACGCCGGGGAGCGGAGTCTAAGGGACCCCTTGTATTCACCGGAGCCCGCCGCAAGGCAGGACGGACTTTGCCGCAGGGAATCCCCCAGGTTGCTACCCTCAATGTACGATCCAGTGGTGACAGCTGAAACAGGTAGAGTAGACATGGAGCCCACCGGAGCGTGGAACCAGAGCTAGGCAGAGCAGGCCAGGCAGGGACAGAACGTGGCAGATGAAGATCAGCACAACAGACTTAAGCAATAGACATAGACAGTACCAGGAACGCTAATGGAACGGTAAAGGTATTCACTAGAGAACGCACAAGGATGTAACTATGGAATGGACACCAACAACTGAGCACCGAGGACAGGAAGAGGAATCCCTATAAAGCCCGTGTTCAAACGCCTTACGTTTCTTAAATGCCTTAAATCCAGGGGAGCTGCTCGCGCGCACCCCTAGTGGCCGGCCGGGATAGTGCGGGCAAAGGCAGGAGCAGTGACAGCAGTGTGCCGCTAGAGAAAGCAGGACGGGGCCAGGTAAGTAGACGTGCAGTGAAGCGCGTGCCGGGGACGGCTGTGCCTGGGGTCGGAAGTCTGGGCCGCGGCACGAGAGGCGCCGGACTGCAGTGCACGGTGTTACAGTAACCCCTCCTTAGGGCCCTTCCTTCCAGAAAACCGGAGTCTGTGAAAACGTTGGATAAGAGTGAGAGCATTGATGTTTTCTTGTGGCTCCCAGGACCTCTCCTCAGGACCGAAGCCCTTCCAATCCACAAGATAGTAGGTTTTCCCTCTGGAGTGCTTCAGGTCAAGGATTTCCTTCACTTCATAGGTATCTTCGGTACTAGGAGGTACGGCAACAGGAACCACCTTGTGCAAATACTGATTGAGAACCACCGTTTTCAGGAGAGAAACTTGAACTGAATTGGGATGCGGAGGGAGGGAGGTAGAAAGGACCAAGATAGCGTGGAGCAAATTTCAAACAGGGCACTTGGAGGCGGATGTGCTTGGAGGAGAGCAAGACTTTGTGCCCAGGTTGGTATGTGGGAGGCGTTTTATGTCTCTTGGCGGTGGGCGTCCTAAAACGGGCGGGAGCGGCAGAGGAAGACGAGGATGTTGGCCAAACACCACATAGAAAGGAGACTCCCCAGAGGACTCGCTAGAATGGTTATTTCAGGCGAACTCTGCCCAGGGAAGCAGAGAGACCCAATTGTCCTGCCGAGCTGAAATAAATTGGCGCAAATAGTTCACCAGGAAATTGTTGACCCGCTCCACTTGGCCAATGAACTGTGGATGGTAGGCAGATGAGAAATCCAACTTAATTTCCAGCAGAGAACACAAGGCACACGAAAAGCGAGAGATGAATTGCACTCTTCTATCAGAGACGATGCTTGAAGGCATCCGATGCAAACGGAAGATATGCTGCACGAACAATGGAGCCAACTGTGGAGCCAAAGGAAGACTTGGCAGATGTGTGAAATACACAATTTTGGAGAATTGGTCCACCACGACCCAGACAACCGAACACCCCTTGGAGGACGGGAGATCAATCATTAAATCCATTGCGATGTGGCCTCATGGTGCTTCAGGCACTGGTAAAGGCAACAGGAAACCAGTGGGTCGGAGACGAGAGTTCTTACTCCGGGCACAGTTAGGGCAAGGGGCCACAAAATCCTTGACATCCTGTGCAAGGGAGGGCCACCAGTAGTGACGTGCTATAAGGTGGAGAGACTTGCGATACCCAGAATGACCGGCCACTTTGGAAGCATGACCCCAGGACAGAATGTGTTCCTCAGGGCGGGGCGCACAAAGGTCCTACCAGGTGGAATTTCTCGCAACTTTACAGGGGCAACATGGAAGAGATGTTCAGGAGTAGTGATGAGCGATTACGTTGACTATCGTCATCGGGTCGATAGTCGATATCGACAATTATCAATAAGATATCCGATAGTCGATAATAGATTATCGCCGATGACCATCAAAGTCTATGGGAGGGGAACAACACCTTATTCTTACACCCAAACAGGGATGGAGAAAGCGGGAATTAACATCCACAACGTCAAATGAATACGTGCTACATCTTAGGCAACACACTTAGGTTAAAAAGCCACAGAAAAAAAATCAAGACCATCACTACCCCTGTCTTGCACCACAGCATACCCTTAAACCCTCTGAACCCACAAATTAAAAAGTGCCAGAAGGCAGTATGATTTGAACCATAATTTTACTTGAACTGGACATTGAATATCCCTGTCCTGGAATGCAGCATGAGCCCCAAACCTGCATGACCCACAGATTAAAAAGTACCGGAAAAAGGAGTCTTTGAACCAACATTTTAGTTGAACTGGACATTAACTATATCTTTCCTGTACCGCAGTATGAGCATTAAACCTATCTGACCCACAGATTAAAAAGTGCCGGGAAAAGGATCTTTCAACCACCATTTTAGTTTTAACTGGACATTGACTATACCTTTTTCTTTTCCCACATATGACCATTAAACCTGTCTGACCCCCCAGATTAAAAAGTGCTGGGAAAAGGAGTCTTTCAACCACCATTTTAGTTGAACTGGACATTGACCCATAACCTGTTCTGTACCACCCGTATGACCATTAAACCCGTCTGACCCACCGATTAAAAGTGCCAGTAAAAAGGAGTCTTTGAACTACCATTTTAGTTGAACTGGACATGACTATACCTGCCTGGGGCCACAGCATGAGCCCCAAACCTGCAGGGCCCCCACATTTTAAAAAGTGCCGCAAAAAGGAGTCTTGAACCCCCATTTAGTTGAACTGGACATTGACTATATCTTCCTATATCTGCAGAATGACCATTTAAACCTGTCTGACCCACAGATTAAAAAGTGCCGGGAAAAAGGAGTCTTTCAACCCCATTTTAGTTTCACTGACATAGACTATAAACCCGTCCTGTACCACAGCATGAGCCCCAAACCTGCATGACACCGGATTAAAAAAATGGCGGAAAAAGGAGTCTTTCAACCAAACCCTTTTAGTTTCACTGGACATTTTACTATACCTGTCCTTGTACCACAGCATGACCCATAAACCTGTTTGACCCACAATCACAAAGTGGCACTAATGCTATTTTGGGAAAAGTGACTGTCATTAGTATATTTTTTGGTAACTGACTTTTTACAGAATTAGGGAAGTTTTATTTTTATTTTTTTTATCAT
>JAODAL010071775.1:0-15389 GCA_025379985.1 Phyllomedusa bahiana
CCTGCCCAACCACCACCTCCTCACCTGACCACGCCCCCTCCTCACCTGCCACCGCCCCCTCCTCACCTGCCACCGCCCCCTCCTCACCTGCCGCAGCCACCTCCTCACCTGCCACCGCCACCTCCTCACCTGCCACCGCCACCTCCTCACCTGCCGCAGCCACCTCCTCACCTGCCGCAGCCACCACCACCTCCTCACCTGCCACTGCCACCGCCCCTCACCTCCTCAGCCACCCACCGCCCCCCCCTCCTCACCTGCCACCGCCCCCCCCTCACCCGCCACTGACACCTCCTCACCTGCCCGTCACGCCACCCACCTCACCCCACCGCGACCCGCCACCAACTCCTCACATGCCGCAGCCGCCACCACCCCCTCCTCACCTGCCAGCGCCACCATCTCACCTGCCACTGCCACCTCCTCACCTGCCGCAGCCGCCACCACCTCACCTGCCACCGCCACCTCCTCACCTGCCGCAGCCGCCACCACCCCCTCCTCACCTGCCAGCGCCACCACCTCACCTGCCACCACCACCTCCTCACCTGCCACCGCCACCTCCTCACCTGCCACCGCCACCTCCTCACCTGCCGCAGCCACCTCCTCACCTGCCGCAGCCACCTCCTCACCTGCCACTGCCACCTCCTCACCTGCCGCAGCCGCCACCACCTCACCTGCCACCGCCACCTCCTCACCTGCCACTGCCACCTCCTCACCTGCCACCGCCACCTCCTCACCTGCCACCGCCACCTCCTCACCTGCCGCCGCCACCACCTCACCTGCCACCGCCCCCTCCTCACCTGCCGCAGCCGCCACCTCCTCACCTGCCACCGCCACCTCCTCACCTGCCGCAGCCACCACCTCCTCACCTGCCGCAGCCACCGCCCCCTCCTCACCTGCCGCAGCTGCCACCTCCTCACCTGCCGCAGCGGCACCTCCTCACCTGCCGCAGCCGCCACCTCCTCACCTGCTGCAGCCACCACCTCCTCACCTGCTGCAGCCACCACCTCCTCACCTGCCGCAGCCACCACCACCTCCTCACCTGCCGCAGCCACCGCCCCTCCTCACCTGCCGCAGCCACCGCCCCTCCTCACCTGCCGCAGCCACCACCCCCTCCTCACCTGCCGCAGCCACCACCCCCTCCTCACCTGCCGTAGCCATCGCCCCCTCCTCACCTGCCGCAGCCATCGCCCCCTCCTCACCTGCCGCAACCACCGCCACCTCCTCACCTGCCACCGCCCCCTCCTCACCTGCCGCAGCCACCGCCACCTCCTCACCTGCCGCAGACACCTCCTCACCTGCCGCAGCCACCACCACCTCCTCACCTGCCGCAGCCACCACCACCTCCTCACCTGCCGCAGCCACCACCTCCTCACCTGCCGCAGCCACCGCCACCTCCTCACCTGCCGCAGCCACCACCACCTCCTCACCTGCCACCGCCCCCTCCTCACCTGCCGCAGCCCCCTCCTCACCTGCCGCAGATGTCACCTCACCTGCCGCAGCCGCCACCTCCTCACCTGCCGCAGTAACTGCCACCTCCTCACCTGCTGAAGCCACCACCACCTCACATGCCGCAGCCGCCACCTCCTCACCTGCCGCAGCCGCCACCTCCTCACCTGCTGCAGCAACTGCCACCTCCTCACCTGCTGCAGCCACCACCACCTCACCTGCCGCAGCCACCTCCTCCTCACCTGCCGCAGCAACTGCCACCTCCTCACCTGCCACCGCCACCTCCTCACCTGCCGCAGCCGCCACCTCCTCACCTGCCGCAGCAACTGCCACCTCCTCACCTGCCGCAGCCACCACCTCCTCACCTGCCGCAGCCACCTCCTCACCTGCCGCAGCCACCACCTCCTCACCTGCCACCGCCACCTCCTCACCTGCCGCAGCCACCGCCACCTCCTCACCTGCCGCAGCCACCTCCTCACCTGCCGCAGCCACCGCCACCTCCTCACCTGCCGCAGCCACCACCTCCTCACCTGCTGCAGCCACCACCTGCTCACCTGCCGCAGCCACCGCCACCTCCTCACCTGCCGCAGCCCCCGCCACACCTCCTCCCTGCCTCACCACCGGCCCCCCTCCTCACCTGCCACAGCCACCGCCCCCTTCCCACCTGCCACAGCCCCCTCCTCCCGGGCCCCCCCACCCCCCCCCCCACCTGCCGCACCAAACCACCACCCCCTCACCTGCCCCCCCGCCACCCGGGCCCACCTGCCACCGCCCCCTTCTCACCTGCCGCAGCCACCCCCCTCCTCACCCCACCCCCCCAACCCTCCTCACCGCCACCCACCCCCTTCTCAAACCCGCCGCAGCCGCCACCACCTCACCTGCCACTGCCACCTCCTCACCTGCCGCAGCCACCTTCTCACCTCCAGCCCCCCCGCCCCCCCCCACCTGCCACCCCCCCCCCTCCTCACCTGCCGCAGCACCCTCCTCACCTGCCCCTAGCCCCCCTCCCACCTGCCAACCCCCACCTCCCCCACCTCCCCCAGGGCCCCCTCCCCACCGCCGCAAACCAACCCGCCCCTCCCCCAAACCCGCCGCGCCCCCACCACCACCTAACCCCGCCCCCTGCCCCCCCCACCTGCCGCAGGCCCCCCACCACCTCCCACCCGCCACCGCCACCCCCCCTCACCCGCCGCACCACCGCCACCACCCCACCTGCCGCAGCCCCCCCACCACCTCCTCACCTGCCGCAGGGCCCCCACCCCCCTCCCACCTGCCCCCAGGCCCCCTCCTTTAAACCGCTCAAACCACCCCCCACCAACCGTCCTCACCTGCTGGGAGCCACATCCCACCTGCCGCAACCCCCGCCCCCCCCTCAACCGCCGCAGCCAAACCGCCACCTTCCCACCGCCGCACCACCGGGCCCCCCCCCTCCCTGCCCCCACCATTGCCACCTCCTCACCTGCCGCAGCCACTGCCGCCCCTTTCCCCACCTGCCGCAGGCCAAACCCCCAAACCCCTTTACCTTTCTGCAGCCAACCGGCCCCCTCCTCACCTTCCGCACCAAACCCCACCCCCTTTCCCCACCTTCTACAGCACCCCCACCGTTGCAGCCGCCTCCCCCCACCTCCGCAGCCCCCCCACCCCCCATCCCCCTGCCGCAGCCACCTCCTCACCCCCCAAGGGCCCACCTACCAAATGCCACACCGCCACCTCCTCACCTGCCCAGCAACCGCCCCCTCCCACCGCCGCAGCCACCCCAAACCTTTCCCCACCTCCGCAACCCCCCGCCACCTCCTCACCTGCCGCACTTTCCGCCCCACCCTCCTCACCTTTCCGCAGCAACCCCACCCAAACCCCCACCTGCCGCAGCAAACCCCCACCACAACCCCCACCCCCCGCACCACCTTTCCCCACCTGCTCAGCAGCCACCAAACCAAACCCGCCGCAGCCACCGCCCCTCCACCCCCCTGCCCAGCCAAAACCTCCTCAACTGCTGCACCCCCCGCCCCTCAAACCCGCCCCCCAGCCGCGCCATCCCCCACCTGCCGCAGCACCTCCTCACCTGCCGCAGCCACCCCCCACCTCCTCACCTGCCGCAGAAACCTCCACCTCCTCACCTGCCGCAGCAACCTCCACCTCCCCCACCGCAAATCCCCTCCCGCTCCTCACCTGCTGCCAAACCCCCACCCTCCTCACCTGCCGCAAAAACCCCCCGGGCCCCCCTCCTCACCTGTCGCCGCAGCCCCCCTCCTCACCTTCCGCAAACAACCGCCCACCAACCCTCACCTGGGGCAAACAACCGCCACCAACCCCACCTGCCGCCCACCTCCTCACCCGCCGCAGCAGCCCCCCACCTAAACCCCACCGCCGCGCCACTGCCACCTCCTCACCTGCCGCAGCCACCTCCTCATCTGCTGCAGCCACCGCCTCCTCACCTGCCACAGCCGCCGCCTCCTCACCTGCCGCAAAAACCCAAAATCCTCACCTGCCGCAGGGAAAACCCCCACCCCTCAGCGCCACAGCCACCTCCTCACCCGCCGCAGAAAACCCCCACCCCCCCTCACCTGCCGCAGGGCCCAAACCTCCCCCTTTCCCCACCTGCCACTCCGCCGCCCGCTCCTAAACCCGCTGCAAACCCCCACCCTTTTTCCCCAAAATGCCGCAGGCCGCCACCTCCCCCCACCTGCCCCAGCTGCCACCTCCCACCTGCCCGGCCCGCCGCCCCCCCGCCTCCCAAACCGCCCCGCTTTCCCCTCCGTCCCGCCGCAGCCCGCCTCCCCCACCTCCCCCCTGCCACCCGAAACCCCCCTCCCTGCTGCAAAACCCCCACCCCTCCCCCACCGCCGCAGCCCCCCACCTTTCCCACCTCCCCACTGCCACCCCCTCACCTGCCGCAAACCCCCACCCTCCTCACCTGCCCCCAAACCCCCCGACCTCCTCACCCCCCGCCCTTCCCCCCCCTTCGCAGCTTTCCCCCCCCACCTCCGCAGCCCCCTGCCACCTTTCCCCACCTGCCGCACCCCCCGCCAAACCTTTCCCCACCTGGGCCCCCAAACCGCCGCCACCCTTTCCCAACCCGCTGAAACCGCCACCCCTCAAACCCGCTGCAACCGCCACCCCCTCACCTGCCGCAGCCACCCGGGTCCCACCTGCCGCAAACAAAACCCTCCCCCTCCTTTACCCGCGCCCCCTCCCCCCTCACTTTCCACTTCCCCAACCCCCTCACCGCCCCACCCTTTTCACCTCCCCCCACCTCCTCACCGCCCCACCAACTCCTCACCCCTGCAGGGCCCACCCCCTCCTCACCTGCCACCGCCCCCTCCTCACCTGCCGCAGCCACCACCTCCTCACCTGCCACCGCCCCCTCCTCACCTGCCCCCGCCCCCTCCTCACCTGCCACCGCCCCCCCCTCCCCCCCGCAGCCACCACCTCCTCACCTGCCACTGCCCCTCCCACCTCCGCAGCCCCCCCTTTACCGCCGCAGCCCCCTCCTCACCTGGGCCCCAGGGCCACCACCCTCCTCACCTCCCCACCAAACCCAACCCCCCCCCCCACCCACCACCCCCCCCCCTCCTCACCCCCCCAAAACCCACCCCCTGCTCACCCCCACCCCCCCCCCCGCCCCCTCCACCCCCACCCCCGGGGGCCCCCCCCACCCGCCAACCCGCCCCCTCCTCACCTGCTCCGCCCCCTCCCCAAACCCGCCGCACCACCCGCCCCCCTCAAACCCGCCGCAGCCAACGCCTCCTCACCTCCCCAGCCCCCCCACCTCACCTGCCACCCCCCCCAAAATTTCCCCACCCTGCCACTGCCAAATTTCCCCACCGCCCCAGCCCCCGCCAAATTTCCCCCCCTGCCCCGCCGCCCCCCACCCCCACCTGCCACTGCCAAACCCCCCTGACCTCCCAGCCCCCCACCTTTCCCCCCTGCCCCGCCCCCCCTCCTCACCTGCCCCCGGAGCCCCCCCACCTCCCGCCGCAGCCAAACCACCCTCCTCACCTGCCGCAGGGCCCCCAAATTTCCCCACCGCCGCAGCTGCCCCCCCTCAACCCCCCAAACCCCCACCTCCTCACCTGCCGCAGCCGCCACCTCCTCACCTGCCGCAGCCACCACCGCCACCTCACCTGCCGCAGCCACCACCTCCTCACCTGCTGCAGCCACCTGCTCCTCACCTGCCGCAACCGCCTCCTCACCTGCCGCAACCGCCTCCTCACCTGCCGCCGCCCCTTCCTCACCTGCCGCCGCTCCCTCCTCTCCTGCAGCCGCCCCCTCCTCACCTGCCGCAGCCGCCCCCTCCTCACCTGCCACCACCCCCTCCACACCCGCCACCGCCCCCTCCTCACCTGTCACCGCCGCCTCCTCACCTGCCACCGCCCCCTCCTCACCTGCCGCAGCCACCACCTCCTCACCTGCCGCAGCCACCACCTCCTCACCTGCCACCGCCCCCTCCTCACCTGCCACCGCCCCCTCCTCACCTGCCACCGCCCCCTCCTCACCTGCCACCGCCACCTCCTCACCTGCCGCAGCCACCACCACCTCCTCACCTGCCACCGCCACCTCCTCACCTGCCACCGCCGCCACCTCACCTGCCGCAGCAACCTCCACCTCCTCACCTGCCGCAGCAACCTCCACCTCCTCTCCTGCCACTGCCGTCACCTCCTCACCTGCCGCCGCCACCGCCACCTCCTCACCTGCCTCCGCCCCCTCCTCACCTGCCGCAGCCACCTCCTCACCTGCCGCAGCCACCTCCTCACCTGCCGCAGCCACCGCCCCCTCCTCACCTGCCGCAGCCACCGCCACCTCCTCACCTGCCGCAGCCACCTCCTCACCTGCCGCAGCCACCGCCACCTCCTCACCTGCCGCAGCCACCGCCACCTCCTCACCTGCCGCAGCCACCGCCACCTCCTCACCTGCCACCGCCCCCTCCTCACCTGCTCCACCCCGCCACCCACCTCACCTGCCACCGCCCCCTCCTCACCTGCCGCAGCCACCACCTCCTCACCTGCTGCAGCCGCCATCTCCTCACCTGACCTCGCCCCCTCCTCATCTGACCTCGCCCCCTCCTCACCTCCACCGACCCCTCCTCACCTCCACCGACCCCTCCTCACCTGCCGCAGCCACCACCTCCTCACCTGCAGCAGCCGCCACCACCACACCTGCTGCAGCCGCCACCTCCTCACCTGCCACCGCCCCTCCTCACCTGCCGCAGCCACCACCTCCTCACCTGCTGCAGCCACCACCTCCTCACCTCCCTGCAGGCCACCACCTCCTCCCCCGCGCAGCCCCTCCTCACCTGCTGCAGCCGCCCCCTCCTCACCTGCCACCGCCACCTCCTCACCTGCCGCAGCCACCGCCACCTCCTCACCTGCCACCGCCACCTCCTCACCTGCCGCAGCCACCACCTCCTCACCTGCCGCAGCCACCACCTCCTCACCTGCCGCAGCCACCACCTCCTCACCTGCCACCGCCACCTCCTCACCTGCCACCGCCACCTCCTCACCTGCCACCGCCACCTCCTCACCTGCCGCAGCCGCCACCTCCTCACCTGCCGCAGCCCCCTCCTCACCTGCCGCAGCCACCTCCTCACCTGCCACCGCACTCAGAGTCGTCATATGGGCTTTTGTCACTTTTGGTCCGGAGAGATCTGGGGACATGGTAAATATTTTGCTTTGCTTTTTCAGCACCAAGGCTCGAACTGGCCCACAGGGGAACAGGGGGAACCCCAGCAGGCCCCTGGACATTGTGGGCCCCTCGATATTCCGGCTCCAGTTCTGGGGCTGCTTTTCACCCACAAAGGCAGAAAAAGAAATAACACCCCCAATATTAATGGATTCCTAAACCTAAACTGTATCCCGCTTATTCCATAATAAGTTATAATGGTGCAGCACATGTCTCAGCAGTGACGCTGCAGAACGCCAGAGGGGGATAACTACACTCATCCGACCACCGGATTAATGACTCACAAATTCCAGGTACAAAAGATGAGTTTATCTCTGGAATCTGCGGAGAGAAGTGATACAGTCTATAGTAATAGCTTCCAACCAGGAGTCGCATCTTCTCTACTTAAAGGGGAACTCCACTCAAAAGACTTCACAAAAAAGGGTCACTTGTGAGTAGAAGCTGCACGGATATAATAGAAAACTGCACCCAGAGCCATCACTGGCCTCCCCAGCAGGCAGAAAGAACCTTAAAGGGGAACTCCACCCAAAAGATTCATGTATCTGACCCAATAAAACCTCATCTGTGAGAATAAAGCTACATCTGTAGCAGAAAGGATCCTAAAGGGGAACACCACCTGGAAGGTCTCTGTATCTAATGTCTGGACTTTACAATAAGGTGTTACCGGTGAGGAGAAGCTGCAATGAAATCATAAAGAACTGCACAAAATGCTGTCACCGACCTCCTCTGCAGGTTGAATGGATCTTAAAGGGGAGCTCCAACCAGAATGTATTCATATCTGATGCTCAGATTTTACAATAAAGCAAAATATTTAAGAAGAAGCTGCGCTGATATAACAAAGAACTGCATAGATAGCAGTAACTGGCCTCTACTATACAGCAGAAAGGATCCTAAAGGGGAACTCCACCCAAGGTCCTTAAAGGGGAGCTCCAACCAAAAGACTTTGATATCTGATGCTCAGTTTTTACAATAAAGTGACATCTGTGAGGAGAAGCTTTACTGATATAATAAATAACTGCACACATAGCAATCATTGGCCTCTCCTCTAGGTAAAAAGATTCTTAAAGGGGAGCTCCAACAAGAAGGCTTCTGTATCTGATGTCTGGACTTTACAACAAAGGGGCACATGTATGTAACCTATGGGCAAAAAAGTGAGTTTTAGACCTAAACAGGTTCATACATGTGGCCCAAAGTGTTACCTGTGAGGAGAAGCTGCACTGACCTAATACAGCACAGCATAGATAGCAATCACTGGCCTTTCCTATAGGTTTAAAGGTGCTTAAAGGAGAACTCCACAAAAGATGGATGTGCACGTAGGTAGCAGGTATTTAGACTCCCTGGGAACACAGAAGGTGGTTTCTCTGGAGAATCAGAGTGGATTTTGGTTGTTGCCCTGGATGTCACTGTATATACTATATACCCAGCAAGCAAGCAGCACAAGCCTCCCAGTCTCCCCTCCCCCAGCCCAGAAACCCCAGCTGGTTCCCACACACAGTAAATACTGAGTCTTCATATTACCCTTTATATTTCCTCTGTAAAACTAGAAGCTCGTCAGCCGCCCCCCGGGGGCAGAATTCTTCTCACCCTCCTATCACACAGTGTGATGTAGATATGATGCCCCCCAGCCCTCAGGTGCAGTCCTCCCCCTCCACCCTTTGAAGTCCTGAACCTGCAATGAAGAGCAGGACGACTCCAGAAATGTGAAAGGATTTCCTGTGACTCTTTTATTCCATCATAAATTCAGAGGACAATAACCCCCATCGTTACTGCTGCTGTTTGCTGACACTTGCTCGAGAAGTTTACTGGCTGCCCCCATCGGGTGTCACTTCTGCTGATGATGACTGGGAAGATTACACAAGGTGTTTGCCCTCCGGACGGTGAAGTGTCAGCTCCTGTGACCATCCCAGGACAACCCCCATCCTGAACATAGCAGAGATATAGGATACATTGTAACCAAAGTATAAGATACAACAAATCCTAGAGATAAGATTCATCACAGCCAAGATATAAGATTCATCACAGCAAAGGTATAAGATCCATAATAACTAAGATATAAGATACATAATATCCAACATATAAGATACAACAAATCCAAGATTAAAGATTCATCACAGCAAAGATATAAGATACATAATATCCAACATATAAGATACATAATATCCAACATATAAGATGTGTAATATCTAAGATATAAGATACAACAAATCCAAGAGATAAGATTTACAATGTCTAAGATATAAGATGCATAACATCCAAGACATTAGATATATAATATCAATGCTATAAAATACATCACAGCCAAGATATAAGATACATAATATCCATAATACAAGATACATAAAATCCAAGAGATAAGATTCATCATATCCAAGATATAAGATACATAATAACTAAGACATAAGATTCAACTAACCAAGATACATAATAACCAAGATACAAGATCCATCACATACAACATGATAACTTAGATATACGATACAGCACATCCAAGATATAAGATACATAATATCCAAGATATAAGATTCATCACATCCAAGATATAAGATACATAGTATCCAAGATATAAGATACATAATATCCAAGAGATAAGATACATAATATCCAAAATATAAGATGTGTAATGTCTAAGATATAAGATCCATAATAATTAAGATATAAGATTCAACTAACCAAGATATAAAATACATAATATCCAAAATACAAGATACATAATAACTAAGAGATAAGATTCATCACATCCAAGATGTTAGATATATAATGTCAAGGATATAGAATACATCACATCCGAGATATAAGATACATAATATCCATAATACAAGATACATAATATCCATAATACAAGATACATAAAATCCAAGATAAAAAAACACATCCCATTCAAGGAGATAAGATTCATCATATCCAAGATTTAAGATACATAATAACTAAGTTTAAAAAGATTCAAAAAACCAAAGATAAAGATTACAAATTTCCAAATACAAGAACAAATAACTAAGATAAGATCCATCACATCCAGATTTAGATATATAAGCCCAAGATATAAAACATAATACTTCCAAAGAAAACATTATGTATAAATTCATCACATTCAAGATATTAGATACATAATAATTGAGATATAAAAAACATCACACCCAAGATCAGGGCTGTTCCTGAGTGCGAGCGAGACGGGCAGTCGCTGGGACACCACTCATCAGGGAGGCTACCGCAGCCGACACCCACTCGCCCGCCGGGCTATTACTGCTGCGCAAAGTCAGCAACTGCACTCTAAGGCTATGTTCACATGGCTGATTTTGGGATGGATTTTGTTCCGTATTGCGCGCCGTACTGCGCTCTAATACAGCCAAAATCCGTCCCAGACATTACGGTAATCCACAGTTCTCATAGAGAACTATGGATTCCATCTCCTCTCCCTGCTCGCGAAATACGGCGAGCAGGGACAAAGTGACATGCACATTATCCCGGTGGAATACGCGCCGTGGATAATGGATGTCTATGGGGCCGGCGAGCAGATAGCCCCCCGCCCCCATACACACACCTTAATTGTGGGCGAAATCCGTCCCGCAATTATGGCGTGAATAAGCCGTGTGAGCCCTGCCTAACTGTACAGCTGCTTGTACATAGAGAAGGCAGGATGGTTTTCCCTTGTATATGCAGCGCTCAGTGAGGCAAATACCAACCTACAGGGACAAATACCTATGTACAGGGGGAAAACACCTACCTACAGGGACAAATACCTATGTACAGGGGGAAAACACCTACCTACAGGGGAAAATACCTATGTACAGGGAGCAAATACCTATCTACAGGAGACAAGTATCTACCTACAGGGGGCATATGCCTATCCACAGGGCGCATCTACATACAGGGAGCATATATTTACCTACAAGGGGCAAATACCTACCTACAGAGGACTTATACATACCTACAGGGGGCAAATACCTATCTACAGAGGCAAATACCTACCTACAGGGGACAAACACTTACCTGCAGGGGGCATAAAACTTTGCTGTTTGGGGGCCCTTTTACTGTTAGAGGCGCAAAAGGGTCATTACTACCATTTAGGGTGCTATAGATGGGGAGTTTGTACAGAGATAGGAATTGTTAGGGAAGTGCGGAAAAGGGATGAGTTTAAGATGTTTGTCTTGTAAATTCTACAGTGAAGAGATGTCGTCATAGTGATGTGGGACAGATGAAGATGAAAAAGGGAAGGAGAACAACTTGTCAGTGAAGAGAACAACTCATCAGAGACGTATCTTGTGAGTCCCTGGATGTAACTTTTCTGTAATCACTTATATGTTTGCAGAGCACCTGTGTATAATTGATATCTACCACTGTATGGTCACTGTATGCCATTAATATTGGTTTTAGTATAATGGTTTATATTCAATAATGGTATGGTGTATTATTCAGCCACTATTTGGTGGTGATATGTGGTCATGGTGTTTTGGTATTATTCAGTGACTATGTGGTGATGGTATGTGGTCATGGTGTTGTGGAATTATTCAGTTACTATGTGGTGATGGTATGTGGTCATGGTGTGGTGGTATTACTCAGTCACTATGTGGTGATGATATGTGGTCATGGTGTGGCAGAATTATTTAGTCACTATGAGCGACATGTATGAATTTTGATGCTTTGTCGCCATTTTTATTGCGCATAAGAACATTATAGAATATGCCTGATTTATGAACCTGTTCTACTGCAGGTCATAAATCAGGCGCATTATAGCACAGAAATGACAATTCTGGCTCAGGTAAGCCACTTTGAAAGTGCTCTACCTGTTCCAGCAGTAATGCACCTGGAATTGCCGTACTGAAGCTATAAATAGCTTCATACGGTTCTAGTGCGCCGCCTCCCACACGCCCCTCGAAATCAGGCACATTACAGAATGCTGTGGGCACTCTGTAATGTGCCTGAAATTGGCGTGCGGGCAATTTAAAACTATTGGGAACGGGGCTGCGCTAGATGTCGGGCTGAAAAGACGCCCAACTACTGGCACAGCCCCATTCATACATGTGTTGGTGATATGTGGTCATGGTGTGATGGTATTATTCAGTCAGTATGTTGTGGTAATATGTGGTCATGGTGCTGTGGTATTATTCATTCACTATGTGGTGGTGATATGTTGTCATGGTGTTATGGTATTATTCAGTCACTGTGTGGTGGTGATAAGGGGTCATGGTGTCATGATATTCAATCGCTATATAGTTGTGATTTGTGGTCATGGTGTGGTGGTATTAGTCACTATGTGGTGGTGATATGTGGTCATTGTGTTGTGGTATTAATCAGTCACTAGGTGGTGGTGATATATGGGCATGATGTGGTGGTATTATTCAGTCACTATGTGGTGATGAGATGTGGTCATTGTGTAGTGGTATTAATCAGTCACTATGTGGTGGTGATATATGGGCATGATGTGGTGGTATTATTCAGTCACTATGTGGTGGTGATATATGGGCATGGTGTGGTGATATAATTCAGTCACTATGTGGTGGTGATATATGGCATGGTGTGGTGATCTAAATCAGTCACTATGTGGTGGTGATATGTGTTCATGGTGGGTAGTTTTATTCAGTTACTATGTGGTGGTGATGATGTGGTCACAGTCTGGAGGCATAATTCAGTCACAATGTGGTGGTGAATTATCTTTGTGTGGAGGTGTTTCAGTCACTATGTAGGGAAATAGGGGTCAGGGTTTGCAGTATTATTCATTTCACTATGTAGGGGGTAATATTTTGGTCTGTGTGGTGGTATTATAATTAATATTGGGGGTTGATAAATGGGAATGTTTTTGGGGGTATTTTTTCATTCACATAGGGGGTGATATGGGTCTATGATTTGGTATTATTCGGTCACTAGGTGGTGTATGTGGTCTGGGGTTCCTATTATTCGGTCACTAGTGGTAGGTATGGAGGAATTTTTCAGTCATTAGTGGTGGTATAGTAGTCATGGTGGGCAGATTATTTATCACTTTGTGGGGGTTTTGGGGTCTGGTATGGAGTATTATTTAGTCCCCATGTGCCCTTTAGCCCCAGGAAGGGCCCCCTTTTAAAAATGTAAAGAGTCCTGACAAACCCCCCGTTTATTTTTTGTGATGTCGTGACCCCCCCTTTTTAGATTTAGGTTCTGTGTCTATTTACATTTTTTAAAATTTTCCCTCTCTCTTTTACATTAACAGTTCTCTAACTTTTCTCTCTCTCTCCTAACTTCATCATCTATCTATCATCTTCTACCATATCTACTTCATCCAACTATCACTTCTCAAAATTTTCATCTTCTATCTATTCCCTATCATCTATCTCTCTCTCTCTCATATCTTTTTTTCTCATACTATCTATTTCATATCTATCTATATTATCTATCTTTTTATTATCTTCCTCCTTCAAATTTTATCATTATTCATATCTACTATCTATCTATCTATCTCATAGTCTTATCTGATCGTATCAGTAGGGGGAGCACAGTCGGCTATCTTATGCTATCTATCTATCTAGCTCATATCGAATCTCACTACTATCTGAGTTTATCTATCCTATATCCTATAAATCTATCCTTAGGGGGGGGGGGGTCGATGGATATAGTCTCATGTCATTTACGTTCGTTCTATCTTATCTAATCTGAATAGATTCTTAGAGTAGCGAGCACTATATTTCTATTTCATATCTATCTATCTCATTTCTATCTATCTAATATCAATCTATCTAATATCTATCTATGTAATATATATCTATCTCAACTATATATCTAATCCTATCAAGCTTCATATCTATCTATTCTATCTATATATCTATCTCATATCTATCTACAGATATCCATCTCATATCTATCTATCTAATAACTCATATCTATCCATCTATCAATCGATCTATTATCTATCTATCTATCTAACTCTCTCTCTATCTATCTCTCTCTCTCTCTCTCTCATATCTCTCTATCTATTTCATATCTATATATCTATTTATAATCTATCTATCTATCTATTTCATATCTATCTATCTCATATCTATCTATCTCATATCTATCTATCTCATCTCTCTATCTTTCTATCACCTCTCTATCTGTCTAATATCTATTTATCTACCTCTCTATGTATCTATCTATCTATTTCATATCTATCTCTCTATCTATCGCATATCTATCTATTTCATATCTATTTCATATCTATCTCATATCTATCTATCTATCTATCTATCTATCTATCTCATATCTATCTAGCTATCTCATATCTATCTATCTATCTCATATCTATCTCATATCTATCTATCTATCCCATATCTATCACATATCTATCTATCTATCTAACCCATCTCATCTCATATCATCTATCTATCCCATATCTATCTACTATCTATCTATCCTATCTATCTATCCCATATCTATTCTATCCTATCTATCTCCGATCTATCTACTATCTATCTATCTCATTATCTATCTATCTCATATCTATCCATCTCATATCTAAACTAATCTCATATCTATCTAATTCTCTATCTCAACAAAAACCCTTTTCTATTAACTATCTAATCTCATATCTATCTACTATATATCTATCTATTTTCATATCTATATCATATCTCATATCATTTAAACTATCTATCCCAAACTATCTATCTATCTATCTCAGTAACTATCTATCTATCTATCTATCTATCTCATAAACTATCTATTTTCTATCATCTCATATTTATCTATCTATCTATACTTCTTCTATCTATCTTTTCTATCTATCTATCTATCTCATATCTACTATCTATCTATCTATCTCAAAATCTATCTATCTCATACTATCCTATCTATCATCTCATATCTATCTATCTATCTAAAATTTTTATCTATCTATCAAACTATCTATTACTATCTCATAACATATCCTATCTATCTATCTATCTAAATTACTTTCACTATCCATTATCTATCTTCATACCCTTATCTTAATATCAAATCTATCTATCTATATCTATCTATCTATCTCATATTATCTATCTATCTATCTATCTATTCCCACTAACTTTTAAACTACAGTCTAAATAGAAACTCGGCAGTGCCTCAGGGTAAGTGGTTCACTATTGGGCTGGTCAGTGTTAGGTTAATTTATTTTTAAAATTAAAAAAACACTTTCAAAAATATAAAAACTATCCCTACGCGTTTTTTTAGCCCAAAACCGGCCTTCATCAGGGGGATGTTAACATTCAAAGGGTGGGACATTTATAGTGTCAGACAGTAATGAATCCTAGTCATTTTAAACCCCCCCATGTGACGCGGCT
>JAODAL010071776.1:0-15389 GCA_025379985.1 Phyllomedusa bahiana
TTATTTTGAATTTACACAAAAATTTAATGTTTGAAGAAGCCCAAGATGGAGCCATAAATTTAAAATGATTGTCAAACTATCAAACTTATATTCAATTCTGTTTCAATCCTTTAAATGTAAAGAGTTTCTGGTTAAGTACCACTGAATGGATGTGGAAAACCATGGGTGATTGACAGGATGTCCATGGTTGACAATGGATCAAAGTTTGTGAAGATTCATGCATGTAGATGTATTTCCTCCTCATAATGTCCTTCTATGCTGGCCAATACGTAGAATAGGTGCAATAGCCTATAATAATATCTGACGTATCGGTTCCACCAAGTCTTTTTCAAGTAATAGGCACTGTGGTCTAGTGAGGAGGTCACCCTGAGCAGCGAGACCCAGATAACAGCTCAACTCACTTTAGAGGCAAAAAAATAGGCACGACCGAGGAACGGGTGTCGGACTGCTGCGTGTGCCGTTACACCAGTATTATAAATGGCACTTTGTAGGTGGAAGCCCTTTAATTGATTTTTCATGGGAGACTCTTAATTTTAAATTTACTTGTTATATGGTTATAACTGCCCCCTTACATCCTGATCTAGTAAACCATATCATTATTTGTTTCATGTTTATGCCCCTTTCATCATTGCTTAGATTTCTGTGATCTGTGACTATCTTTATTGGGGCATAACATGATTGGCTACGTTCCATATAATGCTGTCTTAGTATAATAAGTTTACAGAAATAAAGGAAGCTAAGCATGTGCCATAAGTATGGAGCCAGCAGAACAGGCAGCATACTGCTCATATGGACTACTCAACCTCCTGGAAGTCCTCATACTCCGCTCCCAACATGTATTGTAGTATCTTTACAACCTCATCAGTATAACAATGAGGAGTACACTAATGGCACAGTTATTATGAAGAGACAGAAAGAGGGCACAATTATTGTGTGGGAACTACTTAGAGGGCATTTATACTGTGTGAGGAGCCACAACTACTTTTAGGAGGGAACTACAGAAGCACTTTTACTATGTGTGGCCCAAGGGCATACTATTCTATGTTGGACTCAAAAGTGGACACTGGAAAAGTGGACACTATTATTGTATGGAGCACTGTCAGGAAAAAGCCCGCCCCGCTAGCCCACTTGAGGGTCGACAGCCTAACTTGGGGTGTATCGTGACGTTGCGCTGTCCACACGGGCACGGGGAGAACCAGGGAGGATGAGAGAACACCCTACTCATCCAGAATCCTGAACGGCTGCCACCAGTTTCTAGTTTAGTTATAAGACTGGTCCGTTACCAACTTATAACAAGGCTCGAAACCAGCCTTGGGGTAGCTATATATTATAGACCGAGTGCTAGGCGTGTGATGCCGATGATCAGGACAGACTAACTCAGATTAAAGTTTATAGATTTAATTAGCCTTGGCACACTAGACAAATATATGCAAAAGGATAATAGTATACAGATAAGAGTTGGAAGTGCAAGTACAAGTATGGGTTACAGATAAAGGCAGTAAAATATGTCCAGTTACCTGTGGATGGCTTGGTGCTCGGTCCACATGCGTGGCTTATGTGGCCTGGTTTCTGTCTGTGGATGCTCCTGGAAATGCTCTTAGGTACCCCCCTCCTGGATTAACGGTTGAGCCCATCCGGGCCCCTTCTTATGTCTGTGAGGGGACAGCCCATGTGGAAGCCCCCTACACACCGCACACACCCCTGGGATGGTCTATGAACTCCTTACACTCTGGTCATGCAGTTTTTGACAGAAACACAAAAATTGACCATACTGTGGCTGGGCATTGGCACAGAACTGAGCCGGTGGCATCATCAGAACCGGCTGGACCTACACTACGCCCAGATATCATGTGAGTGGTGGCTATGTGTGCGGGGAGTTCCATATTTTAAGATATGGAATCGCCATAGACCAGTTATGAACGGATCGCCTATAAATCTATATGAAATATCGGAGCCGTGGCAGCTAGTTTGGTTTCCTTCAAGTCTTTGTTCTTGGGGTTGGAGAGGGCACACGTGTCTTCAGTGCTAATTAATGGAAATGAGGGATCTTTTGAGTTGTCTCCTGCTGTGCTAACTTCCTATAGAAGAGTATTTACAATGGGTCTTGGCTGTGATGATTAATGTGTAAATTGAGCTTTACTGGGGACTGATGGACATCTCTGAGATATGACTAGATAAAGTTGGAGAGATGACTGTCATTTTTTGAGTGAATTTTCCTCACACCTCCCCCTTTTGTGGGCGCTAGTGGGCAGTACCTTCTCGGTGCTCCCCCAGGCGCCAGGCTGATCCCTCTCCCTGTCAGGACAACCCACCAGCGTTGCCGTGGTCTCTGCCCTTCCAGCATAGCAACCTCACATTGGTTCCAGAGACCATGTGTAACCAGCTCAGAGGGTTGTGGTCTGTCTCCACAATGAAATGACGCCCGTATAGGTAGGGCTGCAGCCGCTGCAGGGCCTACACTATCGCCAGGCATTCTTTCTCCATGGTGGAATAGGCCACTTCCCTCGGCATAAGCTTCTTGCTCAGGTACATAACGGGATGTTCTTGTCCCGTTGTGTCCACCTGGCTGAGCACTGCACCTAGGCCAAAGTCACTGGCGTTGGTTTGTACTATAAACTGCTAGGTGAAGTCGTTTGTCCAATCGACTGCGGAGGGTAATCTCTTCTGGGTGAGGTCCGTCAGGGACTTTGCCAGGCTACTATGGTGTGGAACAAACCTCCTATAGTACCAAGCGGTGCCCAAGAAGGACATCACCTGCTTTTTGATCCTGGGGGTGGGCCAGGATGCGATGGCATCCACTTTTCCGGGCTCTGGCTTCGGTGCCCCAGGTAGTAAACTTCGTTCATGTACAGCTGGCACTTTTCCGGCTTGATGGCCAAGCCTTGCTGACGTATTTGCCCGAGCACCTGCGTCAGATGCTGGAGGTGATCCTCCCAGATGGGACAGAAAACGGCTATGTCATCCAGGTACGCAGCCGCGTACCCTTCAAGTCCCTTGAGCAGCGTGTTGGTCATCTGCTGAAAAGTGGCAGGGGCGTTCTTCATGCCGAACGACATGACAGGGGACTCGTACAGTCTGCATGGGGTGATAAAGGCAGAGCTTTCCCTTGCCTCACGGGTCAGGGGGATCTGCCAATATCCCCGACTCAGATCCACGATGGTCAGGTAATGAGCCCCAGCCAACTGATTGAGCAGGTCATCGATGTGTGGCATTGGGTACGCATCGGTGACCGTGACAGCGTTGAGCCCCCTGTAGTCCACGCAGAACCGGGTGGTCCGATCCTTCTTGGGGACGAGGACTACAGGCGAGGCCCAGGCACTGTTGGATGCCTGGATGACCCCCAGCTTCAGCATCTCGTCAATCTCCTCACGCATGTGCTGCTGCACTTCGGGGGAGATCCGATATGCTGAACGCCGGATTGGGGGGTGATCCCCGGTGTCCACGTGATGGACGGCTGACTCCGTCCTTCCAGGCACGTTAGTGAACAATGCCCGGAAGGGGTGGAGAGTTGCCAACAGCTGGGACCGTTGGTCCTCCAGGAGCTGTCCACAAATCTCCACATCCTCTATGGATCCACCTGCCCTGACCGGGGCGAGCATATCCAAGAGGGTCTCCGTTTGCACACGGGAAGGGCACATGCCTCCCGCTCATGATGCGCCTTCATCATGTTCACGTGGAAGGCCTTCCGCCTTCCCCGGTCGTGGTCCAGGGTGACCAGGTACGTGACTGCGTTGAGTTGCTGGTGCACGACATATGGGCCTTCCCAGGCTGCCTGAAGCTTGTCCTGTGGTACGGGGACCAGTACCCACACTTTCTGACCCACCTGGTAGGTCCTCTCACAAGCGTTCTGGTCGTACCACTGCTTCTGGTCGGCCTGGGCCCGTCGCATATTCTCGTGCACTAGCTGTGTCAAGGCCTGCATTTTGTCACGGAAGCGCACAACATACTCAATGACCGACACCTCCGGGGTTGCTAAGTCTCCTTCCCAGGCCTCCTTAATATTATATGGTCATCTGTTTGCCCCTTTATGGGGGAAAGCTATAGTTAAGGGGAACCAGAGATTGCAGAATGCCCAATAATTTGATAAGCATAAGGATGATACTGATAAAGTGGTGGCAGGATGGGAAGTTTATATAACGGGTAGGAAATAAATAGGGAGCACGTGCTTACTGTACAATGACACAGCGAAAGCAAGACATTTTATGGGAAAATGGGAAATTTAATTAGGAAATATATTTACTAGAAGCAATCAGATTGGAGGTTCTGCTAATCACAGACTTCAATTAATTTGTTTTTCTCTAAGAACAAATAAGAATAGCATGTTTGGCAAGATCATAAAAAACAAGAGCGAGAACTTGACTCACTTCCAGCATCTTAGGTCAATGCAGCTGTGAGCAAAGATATTCCCTGCATGTCAGCATATGGAGGAGTTGGTTCATTACGAACAATTCCAGGATCTAAAATGGCAGCTCCCAGTGTTTTCTTCATTGCCTACTGGCCCTGCTAAATAAAATCATAGAAAACACACATGTCACTCATCTGTTCATGTATTACATAAGAAACTAATAAAGTTTTCCAATATGGAATATATATTTTTTATATTAAGATGGCATAATTTAGTATATGATATAGCTTTAACAATATAGAATTATAATAAACAGTTATTTATATTATTGCAAAGCTGTAAATCATAATCTCTGGATTGAAAAAGATGTTGAATACACTCTTAACAGACTAAATCCCTCTTATTTCTAAGCATATTACTCATTGTTTTTATGTTACATCTGTTCCTAAAATAGATGTGTAACAATCAAAATGGCTACTGTTATAATTTCCTTAAAGGGATGTTCCTATTAATGACATTTCGATAGGATAAGATAGAATAGATGCGGATCTCAACTCTGGAACATGCCCCTATCTCAGGAATGGGCCCCCTATTGGGACCCCTATTCTGTTCTACATGAGTTCTGATTTCTGAGTACAGCGAAACATAGCACTTGGTTGTACTTGGAACTCCCATAGAACAGATTGGACAGTTGTGTACAAAACTCCCTTAAGTTTTGCAACTATTAAGATTTTGCCTTAAAGGGGTTTTGCCAAGAAGTGAGTTCCTTACCTAACAGGCTGATACTCCCCTCTTGAGGCCTGAAAAAAGGAGCGTTGTGTTTCTGTGTTTAAAAAAAAAACAAGTACCTCCTCTGTGATGTCATTGCACTACCTCCCATGCATGTTCCTGATACTCAGTGTCTGTAGTTGAGCAAACATTGTTTTGCTAATCCACAGAGGAGACCTGTATTGTGCACAAGCTATATGCATTTTATTTCTCCCTCTTATTTGCTCAGGAGAGAAGATAAGCTCAGCAGGCAGCTTTCTTTCATTCCTTCACGAACCCTGCAGGGGAGAGAGGGAGGGAGGCTGAGCAGAGAGCCAGGGAGAGTCTTCATGTTTACTCAGATAATTACATTACAACCAGTGGATTCTCTATACAAAAGATACAAGATCTTTCTCCCCAGTCCCTTCAAAGCTCGTTCATGTTCCCTGCCATCAGATAAGAAGTGCAAACAACGCAAGTGCAGCCAGATCAGCTCCCTGTCAGCTCCTGGTTGAGTCTAATGTAAACTGTCAGGAAACCAAGGGCATGTAAGTCAGGCTGTAGCTCTCAGAGGCTTCACTTTTTTTGATGACATATATTTAGAAAAGTGATTAAATACCCATTTTGGCGGATCCCACGTCAACATTAGATCATGGCAAAATCCCTTTAAGTTTGGTAAAAACTGTAGCAACTGTGAAATGTGGATGAATCCAAAATTGGAAACCTAGGACTGGGTGACCATTCCTGTGGGATCTTTGACAGTGACTATATTGTGTATAGAGGGTGAGATTGCACACCAAGAATATTTATCTATATTTATATACAGGGTTCTCTGTATAACAGGTCAAAGCAATTGTGATGTTAGTACAGTTATAGAATTTCCAAAGCACACATTGTAGAGTAGTGCAAAAAGTGTTTTTTGATGAATAAAGAATCAAATCTCTATAGCTATATAGCTATATCAGGAAGTGGGGACATGCATTGGTTAGCATATGGCCCAATCAAGATAAGAGTGGAATAATAGTCTAATAGAGGGACTGGGATTAATCTGTAAGACAATAGTAAACCTGTTGTATGGTAGCATGAGTGGATGTAAACTAGTAGATCCTTTCTTTTTGGTGTGGTGCAAGCACTGATGGGTTATGAGGTTACAAATGTCCAGATGGCAACGTCATATTTCTATTAATGCTTCATTACATTATCTTTTAAAGTTTTATAATATTTATCTACTGGATCATCTGATTATTTTTATGTTTATTATTTTTCCCTTACCCCTAATCCCTACTCTCCCCACTTGCCTTTTTTCCCACTCATATGGGTTATGCATCTTTTTTTACCTTACATATACAGTGGGTTTTACATTTTCAAACATTACAGCTGCACTCTTAAATCTATTTTATATATATTTTATTTGATAGAGCAACACAAAGTAGCAAGTATTTGTAAAGTGTAAAGAAAATAATAAAAGCCTTTCCAACTTTTTGCAGATTCAAAAACTGAAAAGCCTGTCGTACAAATGTATACAGCTACCTGTACTCAGATACCCCTAAATAAAATCCTGTGTGACCAAATACTTTCAAAAGTCACTAATTTGCTAAAAAGAGTATATATGTATATATATTTTTTTCTCAGTATAATTACTGAGAAGGCTTTGGTGGTTTGTAAGAGAACATCACTGAACCAACAAACCTCATAGAAACTAAGGAACACACTAGACAGCTCTGGGATAAAGTTGTGGAAAAGTATATTGCAGGGTTAAGTTTTAAAAAATACCCCTGGCCCTGAATATCTCATGGAGTACTGTTCAATCTATCATCCATAAATGGAAAGCATATGGCACAACTGCTAACCAATAAAGACATGGCGGTGCACCTAACTTGACAACCCAGACAAGGAGAGCACTAACTAGAGAAACAGCCAAAAGGCCCAGGTTTCATTCTGGATTAGCTGCAGAGAACCATTAGTTGTGTATTCCAAAAATCTGGCCTTTATGGAAGAGTGACAAGAAGTAAGCTCTTTTTGAAAGCGAGCCATAAAAAGTCCCATTTGCAGTTTGCAAAAAGCTATTTAGGGGACACAGCAAGCATGTGTAAGAAGGGGTTCTAGTCAGATGAGACCAAAATGGAATATTTTGTTCTAAATGCCAAATGCTATGGGTGAGGGAGGGAGACTTTGCTTCAGTAGGAACTGGGAAGCTGGTCAGAGTTGATGGGAAGATGGATGGAAGAAAATACAGGGGAATTCTGGAGAATAACCTGTTATAGACTGCACAAGGCTACTGGGGCGTAGGTTCACATTCCAGCAGGACAACAACCCTAAATATACAGCCAAAGCTACAATGGAATGGTTTACATCAAAGCATATTCATGTGTTAAAATGGCCCAGTCACAGTCCAGGCCTAGATCTCATTGAGAATCTGCTATCAAATCAGTGAGTGCTGTGGATATTTTATAAGTGATTATATTGTGCGTCAGCCATCCTAGAAACAGATATTAAATAATATAGATGCTTGAATTATGCCACATGGCCATCAATAGTCTCATTCTGAGGGCATAATTCTTGCCCTTTGTATTCATTTGAGACTACATGGATTGCAGAGGGCTAATAAGGCAATCCAGGGGCAGACTAAGAATCTTCTGGGTCTCCAGACAATAAGTGCCACATGTATGAAGACTGTCTAGGTCTAAAATTCACTTTGTTGCCCAAAGCAACCAATCAGGGCGCCCCTCTCATTTTTTGAAAGACTATTTTCATATATGTGGCCCTAAGAGTCCAGTCCAGGGTCACCAACTATCCGTTAAGTAGGTGAAAAAAATCGGATCTGTGATGCTTTCAGCTCTTAGATTTTCAGTCCTCCCCTGAAAAGATCAGATCCAGAGCTCACTCAAAGCAAAACATTACTGGATGAGAACACCTTAGCTGCAATAACCACATGCCGCTGAATTACATCACAGTTTGGAACTGAGAGATCCAGCACTGGAAGCGAGGTATGCAGGAAGGTGAGTATAGTTTTTTTTTTAAATTATTATTATTATTATTATTATTATTATTATTATTATGCCAATTTAAGCTTACTGTTTGTTATTTAAAGGAACCACACAACTCCCTTTAGTTACTTGGTCTCACTTGTAGTGTCCTTACCGTATGGGAAATTCTGCACAAAAGTAATAAAGGGATATTTTGTGCCCATAACTATGGCAAAAGCCAGCCTGAATCTGGATCTAATGACCAAACTCAGTTCAGTCACCAGTTACTTTATAGCCCCATGAGGTTTCTTCTTATGCAGTAGATAGATCTTTTGGCCCCTCAGGTAAAAGGGTTCAGGTACAGCTATTACATCAATAATCTGTAGCAATTTTGTAGTACAATAACTGTACATTTAACTGTACTATCATTATTGTTCTATTGTATTCATATAGTTATTGTAATATTCTTGCATTCGGATAAGTGTCAGGCTGCAGCGTCTTGGGATGTATCTTCATCCTGTGTTCATCCCATTAGTGCACAGTCAGATGGGCACAGCAGGGCAGGAATCCAGCATGTACTGTATGTTCCTGCACAACGCATGCTGTGGACATGCCATGTTCTTGTCACATTGAAGGGGGTGGATTGTTTGAACAGAGGATTAGACAAACAGAGACGACGATAGCAGCACCTGTAAGCTGTGACACTCTTTTTTGGTTATTAGCAGCAGAAACTCTGAGAAGTAAACACTGCCCTTTTACATAAGCGTTGCCCATAGTGCTAGAAGTGCTCAAGCATGGCAGACCTATTAAGTAGGCAGCAAAAAGCCCAATTGGTGTTTCAGAATACTGCCAGCACTTTACCTCAAATACCAGAAACCTCTGTAAAGATAAAAGAACTAGAAAAGCTAAGGGCTCAGGAAATTCGGATCTGGTGGGATTCCACTACGCTGGAAAATTACATCCAAAGAGAAATGATCCCACGGGGGTTACGAATCAAAAAAATCCCAACAACAGTGTTTTCGGATGAGTTCTCAGAAGAGTGGAACTGTATTCTAAGTGCTTGCTCATTAAAATTAATGGCTCTAATTGTGAAGTATGAGGACGCTAAAATGAAACAGATAACGATGGATATGGAGAAACTTAAAGCGGATATCCAGTCTTCTATGGATCCCACACAGTTTGAAGCCACGTTAACACAGGTGGAAGCTAGTTCTGAGAAGTTGGAAAATTCAATCATGGAAATCAAAAAATCCAAGTTCCAAAGAGACATCTCAGATTATGAGAACAATGCTGTATATGATTGGCACCGCAGAAGGTCGGATTTTCACACGCCACGGTCAATTTTGAAACGGAGATACAGACGGGATGGCTCATATCAACGTAGGGTCAGCTTCGGATCTACCAATTCGGGCTCAAACACTGACATGAATCTGGACTCTACTGATGACTCTTCAGCTAATGTGTCCCATTCGGAATCAATTCCCTCCCGCCGGCAATATAAGAATAAAAATAATAAGAAGAACTCAAAAAACGTGGAAGGAGGGGAGGGCGGAAACACCCTAGAAAACATCAGAAGGAAAACTCGACAGAATGTAACCAATTAGATTCTATTCACAGGGAAGGACTGGATGTTCTTAACTTGTCTTCCTTCCAAATTAACCAACAGCACAGTAAGGTGTTATCATTGGGACTTAATTTTTGTTTGCAGTCTAATTTTGAAGTTTTCTCTTGTTTGAAAGATATTAACAAGTTTATTAGGCTGTTGACCCTGAAACGCCACTTTCATGATGTCTGTGATGGAGGGGATGCGGGTGGTGAACAGAGTCCGATGGTTGATTGTAATGTTGAGATCGAAGACTGTAATAGTTTAATGTTTAAAGAACAGATGTCGATAGCTATTTTGCAAGATCTGCAAGAACAGTCTTCCCAACAGACTCTCTGTAAAATTGATCTATCTGTATTTTCCTGTCCCAATCCGGACTTCTACCCGGTATGTTCCCGCACTCCTGCCATGGACAGATTCCAAACATTTATAGAGAGGGACCTTAGAAATTTAGCAGATAGTGTATCGCCAGGTCCCA
Organism: Phyllomedusa bahiana; assembly: GCA_025379985.1. Taxonomy (NCBI): domain Eukaryota; kingdom Metazoa; phylum Chordata; class Amphibia; order Anura; family Hylidae; genus Phyllomedusa; species Phyllomedusa bahiana. Next base: position 10,140 of record JAODAL010071776.1, read on the forward strand.
GACACAATAACCTAACTGGGCAGGAGAGAAGGGCACTAGAGGAGTTAAAATCCAACACCGAAATAGTCATCAAGATGGCGGATAAGGGGGGTACTGTTGTACTTATGGATAAACACATCTACATTACACGGATGGAGGATATATTAGCAGATTCCACAACATACCGCAAATTGAATCACAATCCTACCGTCAAGTTTAAGGCCCAACTGTCTACTCTTCTCCTGGAGGGTTTGTCCATTGGTGTGTTTTCGCAAAAACAGGTCGACCATATCCTGGTGGAACATCCGGTCATGCCCATCATGTATGGTCTCCCTAAAATACACAAGGACCGTGTACAGCCACCTATGAGGCCTATCGTCTCTGGCATAGGCTCTCTTTTAGAGAGGCTGTGCCAGTGGCTGGATGGTCTCCTACAACCCTTAGTATCAAGGTGTCCGGGCCATCTTTTGGACACTAGGGAAGTCCTCCGTGACATGGGACGAATTGATTGGGACCCTAACATGTCTTGGCTCACCTGTGACGTGGAGGCCTTATACTCCAGTATCCCCCACCAGGTAGCAGTTTCGGCCCTTAGGTACCACTTTGTGCGGTCTACTGATCTTACACAGGAGCATCTGGACTTTGTTGTGTGCGTGGCCGAGTTTCTCATGACTCATAATTTTTTTTTCTTTCAACCAATCAATTTATTTACAGGTTAAGGGCGTGTCTATGGGGGCCAAGTTCTCGCCATCCCTGGCCAATTTGGTTATGGCATGGTGGGAACAATTTTATATTTTTTCCCCCGACAATCCATTTGTGGATTATATTCACTGGTATGGCAGATACATCGATGACCTCCTGTTTATTTGGGAGGGTGATGTGTCTGCCATACCCGTGTTTATTTTTTTCCTCAACAATAATATTTTCAATCTGCGGTTCACCCACACTTCAAGTCCAGATGCCATTCAATTTTTAGATTTGACATTGATAGGAAATTCAGGTCACCCTGTTGAGACCAGCACTTATCGTAAAAGTACAGCTGGCAACACAATTCTCCACTCTAGAAGCTTCCACCCTAGACATGTGCATAAGTCCATACCAGTTGGGGAAATGATTAGATCAAAGAGGAACTGCACCAAGGATGAGGATTACCAAAACGAGTGTACACAAATTCAGACTCGCTTGTTAACACGCGGATATCCGGAATGGATGCTCGAGCGTGCTAAAAAAATTGTTGACAGTAAAGACAGACCCCAATTAGTAGATCAGAACAAACATACATCTGACATTTCTGGTAAACAAAGACCAGTTTTGGTGTTGGATCATACTCCTCAGTTTGGTGGGATTAAGAAGATCTTTTTGAAATACTTACCCATACTGATGGAGGATCCCATACTCGAAAAGGTCTTATCTGATGGATGTAGGGTAGTACCTAGGAAATCATGTACTTTAGGGAACTTGATCTCTCCCAACCTGATTGTATCCGGCAGACCGCAACGAACATGGCTCACTCAGCCGGGATTCTATAAATGTGGACGTTCTGCTTGTCGCACATGCAAATACGCCCTCAGTGCTAAAACATTTACAGATAAACATAACAATAAGGTTTTTAATATTAAAAGCTTTGTCAACTGTAATTCTGAACATTTAGTCTACCTGGCACAGTGTACCATTTGCAATCTACAGTACATAGGGAGTACATCTAGGAAATTAAGAGTGCGGTTCCTAGAACATTTAAATGACATATCCAGTCTAGCAATCAGAAATAGATCTAATCTTTCTAATCATTTTAGGGACATGCATAATTCTGACCCGAAGTGACTTCAGATTATGGGTATTGATAAAATAACTTATCCCAAACGTTGTGGTTATATTAGGAGTCTATTACGGAATCGAGAGGCATTTTGGATCTTTACATTAAATACATCCGTACCACTGGGTTTAAATCTCAAAAGGGAACTAATGTTCCATTATTGAGAAGCAATTATCTTCCTTTTTTTTTTTTTTTTTTTTTCTTGTGTCCCCTTTACCAATATAGGTGTTGGTTTATACTTATATTTATATTTATTTATTCATATCATTTCTAGGTTAGAGATTCATATGTTGGTTAAATGTTAATAGTTTTTTCTTTTTCATTGCTATTAATTTTTGCTTTTTATCATTATTATTTCACATTATTCTTCATATTATCTCTTCTATCAATTTCTTTTACTTTTGTTATCTGGTTTATTTGACAAGTTTTATATATTTTTGTGTATTTTGTAGTTCGCTCCATGTCTTGAGGCTCCTCCCTCTATCCACTTATATACACTCTTTTGTATATTTAGGAGCATTCCTCCTTTCTCAACTTTTGATTTCATCTCATCGGGTCTTTCATGCCCATACACCGTGCCCCCCAGCGATGCACGGTCTTTGCGCATGTCCGGATGTGTTCTCGGCTCCGTCTGGAGCCGGATTTGCCAGTTCGCCTTCCGGATTCATTTTGCGCTTGAGCGCATGCCCGGATGTGCCTTTTGGCCGAGCGCAGGGGCGGCGCTTTTCTTTTCTTCCGCTCTGTGTATTAGGTCTTTCTGCCCATGTCCGGACATGGCTTCTGATCCCAGTCAAGTGTATTGATTGGGGTATGGACGGAGGTTCCCCAGGTGTGTGGGAGACGAAGAACAGGTAATTAACCAATGATTTTTATAATGAAATGATATTTAAGAGCGGTCTTTTTGTTTAGTTTGATATGCTATGACTTAAGGGTAACTATATGCATCCCCGAAACGCGTAAGCTAATGCTTTTTTTTGTGAGGTTTTTTGCCTATGGGCACGCTTGGATCTTCTTTTATTTGCCTTTAATAAAATATTTGATTTTTAACCATACACGACTGGTGGAGATCGCTGCAACTTTTACCTCTTGAGATGTTCCTGCACAACGCATGCTGTGGACATGCCATGTTCTTGTACATTGAAAAGGGGGTGGATTGTTTGAACAGAGGATTAGACAAACAGAGACGACGATAGCAGCACCTGTAAGCTGTGACACTCTTTTTTGGTTATTAGCAGCAGAAACTCTGAGAAGTAAACACTGCCCTTTTAAAAACAGATAAATTGATGCTGAACCAAACAATATTTACCACAGTTTCTTAATTTACAGAGACCTTTCCTCTAAATTTACTGAACTGATATGAGAATATGAGCAGTTGATTCACACTATTGTGACCATTCAGAGTAGCCACTATGTAAAGCACAGGACCCAGAAAGCACAATCCTAAAGGGGTTTGCCACGATGTAATGTTGACGTGGGATCCTCCAAAATGGGTTTTTAATCACTTTTCTAAATATATGTGATTACAAAAATTGCAGTCTGAGAGAGCTACAACCTTCCTTACATGCCCTTGGTTACTTCAAAGATTCTATTAGATACTGCCTGACAAGAGCTGGATGGGCTTGGGCAGGGAGAGCTTCTTATCTGATGAGACTGAGCTGCAGAAGTTTTTAAGGCACCGGGTAGCAATATGTTTTCTTTTGTATACAGAAAAAAAATAGTTGTAGTGTTTTTAGATACCTGCTTTATCTGATGACAGGGAACATGGAGAAGCTTTCAAGCTGCTATGTTGAATAGGTGTTCTCTTTTGTATACAGAGCCCACAAGTTATAGTTTGCTTATTTCAGTGAACATGTCACAAGATCCCTTATGCACAGCTCTGTGCTCTGCCTGTGTGCCTCTCTCTCTTTCAGCTGATTTGTTTACATAAGCTTCTTAGCAGATAAGGCTTCTCCTGACAGTGCAGTCTGAGCCTGTGTCTTGCTGTATTGTGAATAGACTCTTGTACTTGTACTGTTTATTATTTCACTTAAGTTTTGAGACACTCCCTTCTTCCTCACTCCTCACTCCTCAGTCCCCCTCCCTCTCTCCCCTGCAGCTTCATGACTCAGCGTGATTTGTTGACATTCTGCCTGTACTAACAAGAGAGGTAAGTATCTATCTCTCGTCTATTCCCATTTTATTTAAAATGTTCATATATAAATGTATCTGGGGCGTCAGGTGTGATCAATGTGGAGTTTTTCCTTATGGGTAAGATGAATTTATATATGATAATTTTTCATTAAGATTGTGCTTTCTGGGTCCTGCTTGTTTTCAATATTGGGATACTGTTTAATCTGGGTGATAATTATGATATTAAGCAGGGACGGGAAGACCCACAACTAATACTACTCCTACATTTCGTACTTGTATCATGTTGTTGTCGTCCATTTTTGTTTCTTTATTTGGCTTATATATTGTGTTTTATTCTTAATAAAATCTTTTAATTTATTTAATGGTACCTAATCCTCTGTTTCCCCTTTTTTGGGTTTATATGTATAGTTTAGGTGATGTTACCATATTTAGTTATCTTCGGTTGAGCTTTTTGGAGGTATAGTGTATCGTCACGTTAATGCTCAGTCAGTGTACTCCTTACAAGCTACTTTGGTGTTAACATACAGTATACACACCTGCATAGTGTGAAACACATACAGTATTCCTCCAGGAAAGAATCATTGGTATAGCTCATATCCGACAAGTTTTGCCCACCATACCATTGCAAGGTAATGGGGGCAGGAGCCCACAAATGGAGTTGTTCAATTTGATGGTGTGATGAGTCTACTGTTTTTTTGCTGAGACTTGTAGTACATCTGGCTGAGAAGAAACCACAGATTTGGAGTTTTGGCAGGTGTTACGCATGGCTCATAACTTTAGGACATCCAATTATAAGTTACACACAGGGTACAATGCAGACAGACTATTTCTCTTTGTGGGTTACACTCCGCAGTTTCACTTTGTCATTACTACCAGTACTTCTCTGGTAAACTTCCAGACCCAGCAGCAATACAGTCTACCTACTCCTAGGAATCATGGATATAGTGACTGGCTACACAGGGCAGGCACTCTCTCATTCGATTCTCCTTACTGATAGTCTCCCTTCACTGCTGTACTTCTGTCTCCTTCTTTCTGCTCACTACTTCTTAGTTTCTTGTTTGTTCTGTGAGTATTTCTCTATTTTCAGGTATGTTGTCACTGACCCCCGCTTTCCTCTGCTTCACTTCTGGATGACGGACAGATGACCACTTTTTAACTGAGTCTCAATTTTTTTAACTACCAGAGTCTCAATTGGCACAACTAGCAACTCTCAACTGAACAATTAAAAAATGAACTGCTGACTATCATGGCAGGCTGTATATATACCTGCAGCTCTTCTCCCACTATTATCCAGGGTCTCTCGGTAATCTCCTGATTGGGGTGCAAAG
>JAODAL010071777.1:0-15389 GCA_025379985.1 Phyllomedusa bahiana
GGGTTTTGGGGGTCTCCGCAAACCTTGGAGAGGACAGGCAAAAGTTTGGGGCCCCTCAAGCCACAGAACCTAGAGGCGGACAAGCTGGGGGTGGCAAAGGGTTTGCTGCTGGAGGGTGACGATTTTTGCGAACAGGTGGATACTGGGTATTGGGCCCCGTTGACCAGTTGCAGAAAAACGGGCGAGCAACGAGGGGTGTCAGCCCCGCCAGGCTGGGAAAACGGCACCTTGGGAGATCCATGGCCGGATCCACTGTTCGGCTGGAGGTGGACCCACTGGACCCCCGCGGGCGATGGCTAAGCCCAAAAAGGAGTGGAATTAAGTGGGCCCGGTTTCACCAGAGCCCGCCGCAAAGCGGGAGGGTTTTGCTGCGACGGTTTCCACAGGTCACTACCAGGGGCGGGGTTCCCTCGGTGGCGGCCGAGAGGCGAGGTACAGTAACGGAAAGGGGCCGTGGTGTAGAGGGGCAGGGGGTAAACGGGCTGGCTTGGTACGAGACGGTAGACAAAGGGGGAGTCGGTATACGGTAAGGCAAAAAGGGAACGCCCCTGGAACCCTTCACCAGGGAAATATACACCAAGGATCCGGCGGTGCCGGCGGAAGTGGCCGGACTAAATAGGGGGCATCCCGGGCAATAAACCAAATTACCGGGGCCCTCCCCCTTTAAATTCAAATTTCCGGCGCACCCGCCCCTGGGGCGGAGCTTGTCCCCGGGGCCCCGGACGGCAGAGCAGGAGCGGGCCGGGTGGAACGCCGGGGGGGGGTAGAAACCGAGCGGACCCCCCCCCCGACGGAGGATGGGGCTCCCCTGGAAGCAGGAGACGGGCGCGCCTGCGACCCGGGAAAAGGGTCGCAGGCGTGTGACAACTACAATGTTTGGGGGTTTCTTCTGCTCCCTGGCTCAACCATCAGCTCTTTTCTGCCTTTTTTTCTGATTTTGAACTGTCCCCCTTTTTATTTGATTGGTCAAAAAATTTCCATAGGTTATAATGGGGCACTGTCGCTCCCATTCGATTTTGGTTTCTGCCCACCAATAGAAGAGCTTTTAAAAATTTGAATTACTGTATTTCCCCGCAATTCTCTATTTAAATTCCGATGTAGCCCGGGTTTGGCGAAAAACGCGTTGTTAAGGGGTTTGTTGATTTGGTTTATAAAGGTTTTAGCCTTTTAGTAATATTTTTTCACCTAAAAAAATGATTTTTTTTTTAACATACTCCATTCCGCACGGTGCTGAGAGCCGAGATTTCATTGCCCCCCATCTGGCCATAGACTACAATGGGACAAAGTAGCTTGGCTCTGATTGGCCGGGATAGCCAAGCCCCCGCAAGCTTAACCAATCAGCTCTTTTCTGCATTTTAAATACTGATTTTGAAATTGGTCCCCGCTTTGAATTTGATTTGTCAATATTTCTCCATAGGTTTATAATGAGTCACTGCCCGTCCTATTCTGTTTTGGCTGGTTTCTGCCGACCAATGAGAAGCGCTTACAGAATTTGAATTACTGTTTTTCCCCGGTAATTTCCAAGATCCTAATTCCTGAGTTTCGCCTTCTAGATTTTTGGAAAGTGATTTTTTTTTAACGTTTTTTTTTTTTTTTGAAGTTTTGAGCTCTTTTCTGATAATGTTTTACACCTAATAAAAGCGATTTTTTGGGAATCATACTCCATGCTGCACAGAGCTGAGAGCCAATATGGATTTCTTTTGCGATCTTCTATATGTTTCCTCCCATGTTACGTTCTCACTTCACTTTGCCTCCTCCGGCTCGTTTAGACCAGAATCAAATAGGTCTGCCTGTCGGAGCTGGCGAGCACTGCAATGCGCCTCACTTTTCCGACCCACAATCATACATGCCTCGGAGTATTCGAATGAGCCGCGTCCCGCCCCAGAACGCCCACACCGCGCCCATTACACGCCCCCTCATGTTAGGCGCAGCCGAAAGTGGCGCAGGCTGCGCCTTACATCACATCCCTGCGTCCGACAGGGAATTCGGATCGGTGAGGCGCCGTTTTCGCCAGAAAACAGGCGCAAATCCGGATCATATATGTCGCCCTGAGTTTTTGCAAGTATATTGCTAATGATGATAGTTGATGGAAATATTTAGCACGGTTTAGGAAAAGATGGAAAGTGCCCATTTCTATAAAAAAGCCACAAGTTTGTGTCTCGAATGTACAGAGTGGTCTTATCTAGTTTGTACACTTTACTAAGTGTTCCATATTCTGGTATTTTATGGAACCATTTAAAATAGATAACATCTTACTTATTGTCATCAATCTAGAATCAATACACAATAAGACAAAGCAAAATCAGGTTTGTCGACATCTGTATTAGTACTTAGATTATATTCTAGGACTCTCAAACTTGATTACAGTCTAATTATGTTAAATTTAAATGATTGACCATGAATAGGAAAGTTGCCTATTAACAGTGCATATCAGAGCAAATAGAAAGGTATGGAGTTCAAATTATGGCCTATAGACCTACAAGGTGGTATCGGACAGGGGTGCATATAGAAATCTTACCTAGGGAAGGGGAAGTATGAGGCTAGGGGTATAATTTATTTATCACTTCAATGTAATTCCTCCTCAAGGAGCCATTAGTCCTGATACTACCATATTCTGATTCACACCATGCCCTGATGCAGTTTGGCATTTGGACCAAGTGTGGTCATGGCAATGAAACCTGTAAATCACAGGTGTCAAACTGCGGCCCTCCAGCTGTTGGGAAACTACAACTCTCATGATGCATTTATATAATCTATAACAGTGGGCATAATGGGAGTTGTAGTTTCCCAACAGCTGGAGGGCCGCAGTTTGACACCCCTGCTGTAAATGATATGTAGGCTCAGACTGGTCCACATGGACCCCTGGGTATGGTGGGCCACTTTTAGGGATAAAGGCAGAGAAAAATTGTCAGAAAGCAAGACGCAAAGTTTAAAAGTCAAGTGCAGTATACGCAGTTTTGTACAGTAGTTGTAGGATGGGCCCTAAGAATGAACTTCACTGGTGGGCTCCAAGAATCAACTCTACTGGTGGACCCCAAGAATCAGATTTTCTGGTGGACCTCAGGTACCCCACTCCAACACTAAATGATATAAACACTAACTAGGTGTCGGCAGACCAAGTGTGGGCATGGCAATGAAACCTGTGAATGATATGTAGGCTCAGATTGGTCCACATAGACCCCTGGGTGTGGTGGGCCCCTTTTAGAGTTAAAGACAGAGAAAAAGTGTCAGAAAGCAAGAGGCAAAGTGTAAAAGTCAAGTGCAGTATATGCAGTTTTGTACAATAGTTGTAGGATGGGCCCCAAGAATGAACTTCACTGGTGGGCTCCAAGAATCAACTCTACTGGTGGACACCAAGAATACAATTTTCTGGTGGACCTTAGGTACCCCACTCCAACACTGATGATATAAATACTTCCTAGGTGTCGGCAGAAATCTGAGAAAAGTTGGTAGAATAATGCTGCAGCATTTAAAGTGGTTTTCTCACAATGCTGTTTTAGTGAGTCACAAGTAGGGATGAGCGATTATAATCGACAAAGTTGAAATCGGCACGATTTTTAGGCTGATCGGAAATTTCCGATCACGCGACATTTTAGGTGACAATCTGCACATAATCCATTACTATCGCGCCATTTTTGGCGCTTCCTGTCATTTTGGCGGCCAACAGATCAGCTTAGAGCAGAGAGCAGGGTGAGCTGGGTGTGCGACGTCATGACTGTGATGTGTATGGTTGTCATTGGCTGGGAAAATATCAGGACCGCGTTGTGCATAGAACAGCGTTTCCTGTTCAGTATCAGTGTTTCGGTGTCTATCACTAGCAAGACGTGTGCTACGTGTCTCTCAATACAACTCAGCTCAGAGACACACAGTTCTTCTCTTTATTCATACAGACAACTAGCTGTACAGCAGCGGGGGGTAACCTTTAGTTATCCGTATAACTTTTAAATAGCTGTATTTCACTTTGGTGCAGCCCAGTTTTGTTCAAAGAGCCACCTTGTACTTAAATTTGGATACATAAATTTTCTAGTAAAATTTTTGGTGTATTTCTTTTGGCCAAAAAACACCTTTATTTTTCCGAAAAAACCTTTTAAAAAAGCTGAATTTCATTTTGGGGGCACCCCAATTTTTGGTTCAAAAAAGCCCCCTTGTATTTAAAATTAAAATACAAAAATTTTTCTATAATTGTTGTGTTTTTTCATTGGTGAAAAAAACCACCTTTCCCTTATCCGTAAAAACCTTTTAAAATAGCTGATTTCATTTTGGTGCATCCCATTTTTTTGAAAGAGCTCCCTTTGTACTTAAATTTAGATAAAAAAATTTTTCTAGTAATTGTTGGTGTTTTTAAAAGGGTTTTTAAAAAACCCCCTTTTTTGTTATCTTAAAAATTTTTTTAAAAATAGCTTTTTTTGCTTTTTTGTGCAGCCCTTTTTTGTTAAAAGGCCACCTTGTACTTAAATTAGGATCCCAAAAATTTTTTCTAGTAACTTTCTCGGTTTTCATTGCTGCAAAAAACGAATTTTTCTCATCCGTGTAATTTTTGAAATTTTTTAATTTGCCTGGGTGAATCTCATTTTTGGCGCAGATAGCGCATTTCGTATGATAGTTTTGTTGAAAACTATAAATTCCTAGCCCAACGGGGCGGGTTTGTAAAAACCCGGGGACTAAAGGGAAAAACACTGTTAAATTTTTTTTAAACGGTTTCCTTCCACCAACCGCATTTCACGGGTTTTCCGATAGAAAAAAATTCTGTTTCTAACCCCTATTTGGGCTGTAGGAAATTAGAGGGTTTTAAAGAATAGCTGGGGTTTTCCCGTCTTTCAATAAGAGACTGCCCAAAAACTTTTCCATACTTTTTTTTAAATTTATATCTTTCTAAACAGGGAAAGGGGAAATTGTAGATGGAAAGCGAGCAAAGGGGGGTGTAGGAAAAGGGAAGGAGAGGTACGGAGAAGGGCCCCTTTCCCCAGGGGCTTGCAACAACACGAAACCCCACCCCGGATCTTGGGTTTTCCCAGGACCGCGGCCTGCCCCATCCCCGGGGTCGGTGCCCTTGAACTAAATTTAACGAACACGTCCCCCCAATCTGTTCTTCATTTGGTTAAGGGCAACCGCATCCCCCGTCTTACCTCCCCCCCCTCCCAGTCCAGGGCCCCAAAAAAGTTGTCGTCACTTTCCGTCCAACATAAAGCAACCCCCCCCAAACCCCCCAATGTCAACTCTTGTACCCACCACTGTTGATAACCCCTTTTTTTCTGAAGACCTCTTTGATGACAAACTGGGGGTTTGGGGGTCAGAAGGCATTTTAAAAGATCAAGAGGCCAAAGAGGATGTTTTTGTCTGCTCTGACCCCCCAATCATTTATCCCTTCAGAGGAGGAGAAGGAACCGGTAAAACCCACAACAACCCCCCGGGCCCGGTCGGCAACGCCTTGCAGTGCCTTTTTTGCTTGTAGCCCCCACCATTGGATTTTGTTTCCCCGGGAACGGGGAAAACCTCACCTGTGTTAAAGATGATGATGATGATAAAAGACATTGGGGACCAACGGGCCCTTTTTGCGGGCAAAGTGCTTCATTACTCAAAAAAAAAAACGGAAAGGGGAGGAAAAACGATGAGGTATGCTTTAAACGGGCCCCGCCCAAAAAGGAAGGGGGGCCCGCCCCAATTCCCCTGGTTTATTCCGCCAGCCACGATGGGGGAAAAAAAATCTTTTCCTCGTTATCCCCGGGCAAAAAAGGTCCAGGCCCCTTTTAAAGCCGGGGCCCTTTTTTTCCGAGAAAGCCTCTGATTCACCCAGCAAATGTCAAAAGGCGGGCCTTTGCCGTAAACGCATCAATAGAGGGAAAAATTTCTAGGTGTTTAACCACCCCCCGCCTTTAAAGGGAAAAATAAAAAAAAAATTTGGAAAAAAAATGATTTAAAGAATTAATGGTTTTAAAAGGTTTTTTAAATTCCCCCGGGCTTAAATAAAGACAAGGAAAAGCCCCCCTTTAAAACCAAACGCCCGAATACCACCACACCACCAGAGACCCATCCCCCCCATTCTCCTTCCCCCCAGTTTTTACACCCTCCCCGCCGTACAGCAACCCTCTAGCAGCCCCGCCTTCCCCGTCTTCCAGGTTTGGGAGCAAAGAAAAAACCAAACCCCAAACCCCTCCCAAAGCAAAACCTGAATTTTGGCATTGCCCAGGCTTTTGCCTGGAAATGTTTTCCCTTTCCCCTCTGGTTTGGAAAACAATGGGTTTTCCGGGCCCCATTTTTATGGCCCTTGGGCCCGCCCCAATACCAGATTCCCCACAGGGACTCTTTTTTCCCGAAAAACTGCCCTGCCCCGGGCCCCCACAAAGTCATCTAAAATTTAAGCGGTTTAAAGCATCTTGGCCGGGAAAATCCTTTTGACCCCCCGTACATGACTAGTAACACGGCCCCAAAGGGCCCCTATATCTTTTGGACAGTTACAGGGGGAGCTAGGTAGATGTCCCCCTGCTGGTAACTGGCTCTCAGGCTCGGGGCCCCCTCTTCCCAAAAACCCCAGGGATCTTTTTTTTCAAGGTCCCCTGTAGCATTACTGCCCATAAAACCAGCCCCCGTTGAAATTTAAACTGTCTTGGGGACCCTCCACAAAACAGGTCAGGAAACGTGGGGCGGGTCTTTGCAACGAGACCGACACTGGGGGGTGACAAGGGAAACCCTTTTGCCAGGGAAGGGGTGGGGTGATAACGGTCCCAAATCTCCTGGGCCAAACCCTTTAAAACGGTAGGGTGGAGCACAACCCTTGCCTTTGGGACATGTCATGAACCTCAACCCCTCCAAAATTTTTTAAAACGCTACCCGGGGCCCGGACTGCCTGCTGAGGGAAAGGGTCAAGGTCTGAAGGGCACCCCTTCCGCTTTCCCTTTCCCCGCTTTCGTCCCGCCTGGCCCGCGTTTCAACGTCAGCCTTCCCCTCCCTCAACCGTCTCATTGTTGACCCTGGAAAAACCTGGAAAATTTCAGGTCCAATGCTCCAGCGATTTTGCAGTAGGGAAAAAGCCAAATTTCGCAGTAAAAATGACACATGGCCTTACAACAGGGGGTGCGGACCCCCGGGGTTTAGCCACCAGAGTGGAGGCAGGGGAAAGAGCTCGCAAACCCCCTTGCCCCGTTTTGAAGAAGCCAAACCAAAAAAGGTCAAATGCGGGCAATGCCCTTGTCAGCATTAGCATTGGGGGTGTCTTTGTTCTGGAACCCCCCGTTGGGGCACTCGAAACCCCGCATTTCCTACCAGCGACCGGGGGGGAGACAACACAGATGCGGGCACCCCGAGCCTTTCCTTTCCCTCGAATCCAAAAGGGCCCGACAGTTTCACCCAAATTTTTCGGGCTCAATAGGCAAATGGTTTCAGGTACAGGGCCCAGTGCCAAAGGGGGCCCCCTCACTCTCAGGGTACAAACATCTGAGGCAAGTCCGGCTTTTTGAAAACTGTGCCGGGGGAAACGGGGGGAGGAAGGGTGTATTCCGGACACCAACAACCGATGTCCCTCCTTTGGAAAGAAATTTTGGGATGATTTGAGGGGGAGGAGGAAATGAAGGGAAAATCAATTTTTTCTAGTGCCCCTCGAACCCCCGAGGGTTGGGGAAAATTAAAAGGGTCCATTTTCTCACATGAGTGCTTTGGGGTGCTCCCTTTCCTCTAACATGATCCTCGCATTAAGGGCCTCAAAAAGAACAACAGTTACTGGGGGGCCACCCTCCTCGATCCCCGGGGCAAAAGCAAAACTCAGCACTTTTCCCTTTCCCCCCCAAACCCCCAAAAAAGATAAAATGCCCGGGAAATTGGGGGACCGGGCGATTTATCAACTGGGGACACGTTGCATCTGCTTCACGTTCTTTAAATGTCACGTGGGAAAAACGTCAGCAACGTGATAGCAGCAAGCGGCAAGTAGCTGTGGCAGCGCCGCAGGCATTGTTTTGGGGGAGAACCAATGGGTGACCTCTGGCAACCTTATTTAAAACCCCCCTCACCAAAAGCAAAGTAATCAGGGAACACATCCAACACAAAAGAGACCGGCTTAAAATCATGGTGCACGCCCATTTTGCGTCTCAACACCAATGTTTTTGGGATAAATTTTTGAACCCCAAACAACTTTGGGTAACCAAAATGGTTTAATGGCCCGAGTTCCTCGCCACGCCAAAAGAAGGGGTTTTTCCGCCCCGCAAACCAGCGTCATATTTTGAGCGACCTCCAGGGACGGGGGGAGGGGGTCATTTCAGAAAAAATTTCATCCGTCTTTCCCACAGATAATGTTGATCACTTGACTTTCTCAAGAAAAATCAGGGTGGGTCTCTTTATGATGTTTTTTGGCCCCCCCAAATTCTGAGGCACCATTAGTTGCCGGTCTAAATTCCACCCCCTTTAAACAGAAAGGTCCCCCCTTGAAAATAAATTTTTTTCCGCAATTTTTTTTTTCCAAATTTTTCCAAAAAATTTATTTTGCTGGGTTTTGCAGTGAGGGACTGTAAAAAAACACCAAATTTACAAGGTTTTTATGAAAAAAAAAACCCTATTCCCTTTACTTACTTCATCTTTTTGAAATTTTTGCCAAATTTCAATGGGTTTTTGGGGGCATGTGGCCCGTGAGAAAGCAGCAATATTCAAGGGCCTTTTTGGGAAAAGAAAAAGTGGCTTCTAAGTGGCATTTCTCTGTCACAATTTTTTTAAAAGTGGCTGAGAAGTCATTTTTAATTTTTTTTTTCATGTTGCTGTTTAAATGCAGCAATTCCCCCAGGTCCTATTGTAAAAAAATTTGGGTTTTTTTTAAAAGACATTTGTAAAAAAATTGCAAGAGTGGGCCCAAAAGGGTTTATGTTTTTTAAATTTTTTGGGGGGGTTGCGAAAAAACAGCTATACACAGGTCCTATATAAAAAATGTGGTTTCAACACATTTTCTTCACAATTGTCAACAGGGCCAAGAGTGATGTTTAAAAATTATGGGGGGTGCTGCAAAAACAGGAATAGGTAGGACCTGTTAAAAGGACACATTGTCACGTCCTGCCACGTTCCTCCCCTTCCGCGGCCTCTGCTGCGAACCGCAGTCCCCTATGTTCCATCGCAGATCGTTTCCTGTTGCAGTGTCCCCTGTGAGCGCCCTGTAGTTTCTGCTTACTCCCTGTGATTGCTGCCCTCCATCTTGGCTGCTCCCCGATTCCCTGCTCTATAAGGCGGGGGCCACATTTCCCTTCCTTTTATTCCCACAGTGTGAGCGGGGTTGGGGTTTCCTCTGCCAATCCCCTTCCACCTGGGGGTTTATAAGCCTGCTTCTCCTCCACTCCCGGCCTACCCCTTGTTGTTCATTTTGTTTTTTTGTTTTTGTCGTCTTTTGGTGTAGTCTGTTGCTGTGTTTTCGATCTTTTGTTACATCCGTGTCCCCCATGTGGGTCTCTTTGGTCTTGCCCTGTGTCTTTGGATTTTCCCTTTGCCTTGTTCCTGCCCGTTTCCCCCCTGGCATGCCTTTTTTTTGCCTGATTTGCTTACGTCTCTGCTTATTTTTCCCTTGGGTCTCAGTCTGTCTATTTATTGTTCCCTTTACCTTTTGTTATCCTCCTTTTTTGGCATCTTTTTGTCCTGTCTTTTTTTACCTCACTATTTACTTCAGTCTGCTTTTTTGGGTCTCTGTCCTTTTTCTGTTGGTGCCTACCGGGCACTTCGGGCCTGTCGGTCACTCCACTGCTGGGGACTCTCGGGAGGGGCCCTGGGGCTGTTGGGGGTCAGTCAACCTTACCACAAGGCTCGTAAAACCCTATGCCCGATCCATTTTTTACGCCCCTGGGAGCAACCCCGGGCATTCCCAGTGGGTCCACAACCGCTTTACCCCCCACCCGTTACAGTAGATCAGGGCCCGGACCCGCTGACTTTGCCCTCGTTTTTTTGTCCCTGTGCAGGCTTGTTTCTGGCTGTCTCTTTTTGTGTGGGGGGGGTGTTTTTTCTTTTTGGCAGGGCTTTTGGTGTTTGGGAGCTGCGGCCACACCCACCCCTTTTGAGTCCCCGTGGGCTTACGGTCTCGCCCTAGCCTTCCCGGTCCCCGTGGGTTTTCGGTCTCGCCCTGAGCCTTCTAGTCCCCCCGGGCTTACGGTCTCGCCCTGACCTTCTGAGTCCCCCCTGGCTTTCGGCTCGCCCCGAGCCTTTTGAGTCCCCGTGGGTTACGGTCTCGCCCCCGACCTTCTGGTCCCCGTGGCTTACGGGCTCGCCCTGACCTTCGATCCCCGTGGCTTACGGTCTCGCCCCGACCTTCTGAGGTCCCCGTGGCTTACGGTCTCGCCCTAGCCTTCTGAGTCCCCGGGCTTACGGTCTTCCGCCCGAGCCCTTTTGATCCCCTGCTTACGGGCCTGCCCTGACCTTTTTGAGTCCCCGTGGCTTACGTCTCGCCCTGAGCCTTCTGAGCCCCGTGGCTTTCGTCTCGCCCCCGGGGGGTTCCCTCCCATTTTCCTATGCCCCCCTTTGTTTCCCCTGTGCACCTCCTTTTTCCCAGGGATTCCCCGTAAAATGGCTGTGTACCGTAGTTGGTTTTTTGGGGGTTGCCCCCCGGATTGTTTTTGTCCCCAGACCCAGGTGGAAAAATTTTCCCTTTTTTTGGGATTGGAAGGGGGAGGGGGGGGGCTTAAAGGGGGGTACTGTCACGGGCCTGCCACGTTCCCCGTCCTTGCCTGGGGGCCTCTGCTGCAACCCCGCAGTCGTACCCATGTTCCTATCGCAGATCTGTTCCTGGGTTCATGTCGCTGTGAGCCCTCCTGTAGCTTCTGCTTTCCACCTGTATTTCTGCCCTCCATCTTGGGTCTGCCCTATTCCTTGTCTCTATAGAGGGGGGGGCGCCCCACTTCCCTTCCTTTTCCCCCGTGTGCAGCAGGGGTTGGGGGCTTCCCCTGCCAATCCCCTTTCCCCTGTGGTTTATAAACCTGCTTCTCCTCACACTCCCGGCCTGATCCCTTTTTGTGTCATGTTGTTGTTTTTGTTGTTGGGCGTCTCTTGTGTGTCTGTTGCTGGTTTTTTTTGATCGGTTTTTTAGAAGTCCGGGGTGCCCTGTGGTCTCTTTGTGCTCTGTTTGTGCTTTTGAGTTTTTCCTGCCCTTTTTCTCTGCCCTGTTCCGCCCTGTCAAGCCTTGGTTTTCTTGCCTGATTTAGCTTACTCTCTGCTTATGTTCTTGTGTCTGCAGCTGTCTATTTTGTTCCCTTTACCTTTTTCTTATCCTCCTTTTTGGGAACTTTTTTTTTCCTGTCTTGGTTTTTTACCTGCACATATTACTTCTAGTCGCTTTTTCTCGTCCCATTTTGTTGGGGCCTAGCCCTTTGGGCCTCTGGCCTGTCGGTCACTGCCACTGCGGGGGCTGCTCTGGGGTGGGGGCCCCGGTGGCTGTTGGGGGCAGTCAACCTTTCCATCAAAAGGGTCTGTGAAGATACCTATGCCCGAGGGGCCCTTGGTTACCCCCCTCGGAGCAAGCCCGGGGATGTTCCTGGGGGCCACAACCCCTTTTTCCCGCTTCACCCCCTTACAAAAACATATTTTTCAAAATGACGTTTTGCAAGATCTTTAACATAAACTTACATCCCGATGAGACAACCCCTTTTAAAACAATTTTAAAAAAAAAAAGAAACAAAGACTGTTGGGGTTCCATCCAAATTTTTAAAAATGTGTTTTCAAATTAAACACAAAAACTTGCATGTACAAAATAAAAGTACAAATATTCCTCTGAATTGTACAAGGAGGTACAGGAAGACTTGAACAATTTTGGTTTTTCAGAGGAAAGGTGTAGGAGCACATTCGCCCCCCCAAAACAGAGACAATTTCCTCCAAAACGTTGATAAAAGAAAAAAGAAAAGCCAAGAAAAAGGAACTGGTGAAAAAGGGTTGTCAAACCCCCCCAGCATTTTTAAGTGAAGCTCAAATTGGTCCGCCTCAACGGAGGGGCAAGCGCTCTTGTAGAGGCAGAAATTTCTCAAGCGCTACCCATGGTCTTGACTGTGTACTGAGGAATGCTGGAGGTTTTAGCTCACACTTCCGCTTCCGCACTCTGCTTTAGCACGACTGTTTTGGTTGCTGCGTCATAAGGGAATTTTTGTGTGTCAATGGATGACGGACGCCAGCCCTTGCTCCCACCACACCCACTGTAAGTCCCGCCCTGCCAGCTGAACCTGCGTGATCCACGTTTACAGCCTCACCCACCTGATCAGTAATTTCCTCCAACCCACTAGACAGTAGAATGCAGGATTTTCAGAAAGGCCTCGTTGACCTACTGGGTACATCTGTTTCGTTTGCTTCACATTCTAATGTCACAGTGGAACAATGTCACCAGTAGAATGGCAAGTAGCTCTAGCAGCAGCAGTATTGCAAAACAAATTGTTTTTAATATAGTTTATTTCTTATTGCGAAATTTTCTGCTGATGGTCCATAAACGCACCTGTGCGGGTTTTTGGGTCATGCTGCATTACAGGATATGGATAGTCAATGTCCATTTCACTAAAATTGCTTTAAAGACTACTTTCTTCCTGCACTTTTTAATCTGTGGGTCATGCAGGTTTGGGGGTCATGCTGCGGTCCAGGACAGGCATAATCAATGTCCAGTTCAACTAAAATGGTGGTTCAAAGACTCCTTTTTCCGGCTCTTTTTAATCTGTGGGTCAGACAGGTTTAATGGTCATACTGCGGTCCAGGACAGGTATAGTCAATGTCCAGTTCAACAAAAATGGTGGTTGAAAGACTCCTTTTTCCGGCACTTTTTAATCTGTGGGTCAGACAGGTTTGAGGGTCATGCTGCAGTCCAGGACAGGGATAGTCTATGTACAGTTAAACTAAAATGGTGGTTTAAAGACTCCTTTTTCCGGCACTTTTTAATCTGTGGGTCATGCAGGTTTGAGAGTCATGCTGCGGTACAGGACATGTATAGTCAATGTCCAGTTCAACTAAATGGTGGTTCAAAGACTCCTTTTTCTGGCACTTTTTAATCTGTGGGTCAGACAGGTTTAAGGGTCATGCTGCGGTCCAGGACAGGGAAAGTCTATGTCCAGTCCAGGCCAATAGTCCCGAAGTAGGATGTACCCTACTCGGAAGGAGGAGCCTATTATTAAGATCTTTTACAATCATTGGTGATTGTATCTTTAATATAAAAGGAAGTGATTTTGGCCACATGGGACCGGACCTCAATCCCCTGATGATGCCAAGGAGCTGGTGAAACATGTTGGGGAGGTCAGGCACGGCATTTTAAACTTTTGACTCTAATACCCTCTTGATTAACCCACTGCAGAGTGTTTAATATTGAGCCTTGGATACCTTGCATTGGCCATTAATATTAGGAGCTATTGGCCCAGTTAGATGTACAATATACAGTTAGCAAATCACTTATATAGTAAGGCTTCACCTGCTATTGCTTATTCGTCATTTTGGTATTTATTAGGATGCAGACTTATAAAGAAGAGGAACATATATATTTTTTCATCTACTGAGCCAGAGCTTAAGATAGATACATTAGGCTAGTATATACATATGAGAGGGCTTAGAGTTAGTTTTTAACGTAGTGAATATAGAGGTGTAATTATAGAATATAAGAATAAAAGTTACGTTTTAGTATAGTTTAAGAGATAGAGTTTAAAAGAGTTTAAGTTTGCCTATAGCAAAATAGTTAATATTGGATTTGGTATTTTATCACTGATATCAATAGTTGGAACCGAATATCTACAACATATTGGAGAGATGGTTAAATTCACTAAAAACACATTTGCCATTGGCATGCTTGAATCCGTTTCCTACAACAAAAAATTGTAATATATAACCTTTAATCAAAAATTATAAAAAAATATTTAAAATGACAGCTCTAGATCTCTATAGTAACTGTATGCTGTCCAGCTCACTCAATAGCAGGGTATCCAAATCTGATTTGGAGACAGATACAAATAGTTATTCAGTGCTTGCCACAGTGTCTACACGGCATTGGACAAAAAACTTACTGAAAGCCAAAAACCGACTGTCTCTTACGTGTTTTGCATGTTTTAGCGCATTTTTTGACTGTTTTCTGGTGCCTTTTTTTGCAGAAATGCACAGCTTTAATTGCTATGAATTTCTATAAAAAAGCACCAAAAAACTCGCCAAAAATCGTCTGGTGGTTTACATAGACTTCAACAGTAAATTTTCTGCCCTGTTCTGTATTTCAAAAAATGACCAGGAGCAGAAATGAGCTGAAAAAAATTGCTTTGTGGAGACTTCAGAACTTTTCTATGGGATCTGTTTTCAGTCGTTTTTTCAGCGGTTTCAGAAAACGAAAAACCTCCAAAAAAAACCCTCCAAAAATGTGTGCAGTGGAGACATAGCTGTAGGTGCTGTTTAAGCAACATTGGGCCACATGTATGAAAACTGTCTAAGTCTAAAACTCTTTGTTACCCATAGCAAACAATCAGAGCGCCCACTTCAATTCATATAGTTCTCTGGAAAAATGAGAGGGGCCCTCTGATTGGTTGCTATGAGCAACAAAGTGAGTTTTAGACATAGATAGTTTTCATACGTGTGGACTATTGTCGGAGGTGAATTAAACGCTATGTGTCCTATTCCAGCTACTGCCTAATTAGGACATAGTTCACCTGTTAGGCTTTGTTCACAAGGTGTGTGCAATACTTTTTCGATCCGAAAAATGAATCTAAAAGCGCTGCATAAAATGCATCCAAAACGCATCCAACATGCAGGTGCGTATTTGGCTGTGTTTTTGCTGCAGCAGGATTGCACCCTATAGTTTTAAATAGGGCGTCTGCAGCATCAAACGGATCAAGGATTGACATGTAAATTCTTTGAACGTATCCAAAAGACGCATCAGAAAGACACAAGTAAAACACACATCAGTGATCAGTCGTCTGAATGCCGATATTTGTTTTACATTGAAAACATGTAAATCACACTGCACATTGTTAGATGCATGTTTGGATCCATTTAGGGTCCGAAACACTGATCCAAGAAGCATCTGAAAATGGATCCAAAAACATATTGAACACACCGTATTAACATACTCTTATTGTGAAATACACCCTTTTATATATTCACAGGTTAGATCACCAGTAATTACAAAGGTAATCATCTATTAACTATCCAGCAATTTAGCTTCAGCTGCTATAAACACCATCAGTCTAAGACATACTTGCCAACTTTTGGAAGTGGCCATCAGGGAGATTTTGAATTGCAGCTTGCCGCCTTGATGGGTTGAGTGGGCCACACCCCCTGTTTTACATGACACGCCCTCTTTTCACAAAGTCACACCCCATTGTCACATCTGTGTAAGAGCTATCGAGGAAAGCTGATAAGGGATGTGTATCCTTCAGCTTTACTGGACATGGATTTCCAAAAGCATCCAAAATGGCTAGCACCACATCAACGATTTTCCC
>JAODAL010071778.1:0-15389 GCA_025379985.1 Phyllomedusa bahiana
TCCCCCCATTTGTGTCTAAAAGAGGTAGGATTTTTGGGTTTAATCCATCCCAAAACTCGCCCCCCCTGTTTTGGGGAAACCCGGGCAATAGAAATGAACAGGAAGAACTGTGCAACCTCTTCTTTCTCCTCATTCTTGAAAGCCACTTCATAGCTACCAGAGTAGTCCGGGGGAAGGGGAAACCCTTTAACTTTTTTGGGTGGGGACACTGTGATCACTGCTGAGATCCAAGTGCATTTTCTCTATATCACATAGGACATGTAATAGTACTGACTGCCTTTATCAACCCTTCACTAATCCTAAATGGAGGTAGCATAATGCTGATTAAGCGTTGTATCCCCCGGGGCGGGGGAAGGGAAAAGGGGCCCTGCCTCCCCATTCGGGTTTTAAAGGGGGGTTTTCCAAGATTTTAAAAAAAACCCGGGGTCTACCACCCCCCAACTGTGCTAAAATAGCGAAATTACCCCATACATACCTCCCCCCCATCACCACTGTTTCAGCTCCCAGAGCTCAAGTGTTCCCCCTGTCCCTCACTGACATCATGTTCATGGACCAAATGATGCTGCAGCAAGTCATTGACATTTTTGGTCACATGTATGTGGGCATGTGACTGCAGGGGCCAAAGATTGGCTGCAGTAGGGTTAAAGCAGGGGTGCAGGGGACATCCGTTTTACTCCGGGGCCTCAAAACGGGTAGGGTTAAAAAGGGGGTGCAGTAAACACCCGGGTTTACTCCAGGCCTCATACAAAAGTAGGGTTAGAAGAAGTGCAGTGACATCTGCCCTGTCCGGGCCCCAAACCAGTAGGGTTAGCAGAGGTGAAATGACACCCGCTGCTCCGGGGCCCCAAATACACTTAGGGTTAGCAAGCTGCGTGAAATCCGTCTGCGGGGGGGCCGCTACACAGTAGGGTTAGCAGAGCTGGGGTGCCATCCGTCTGCCCCGGGGGCCCCAATTACACAGAGGGTTAGCAGAGGTGAAATGACATCCTCTGTTTCCGGGGCCCCATACACATTTTGGGGTTTAGCAGAGGTTTACAGTGAAAATCCGTCTCCCTCCGGGGCCCCATTATTTTTGGGGTTTGGCCCGGGTGCAGTGACATCTGTCTGGCTCCCGGGCCCCATACACGTAGGGTTAGCGAGGGGGCAGTGACATCTGTCTGCTCCGGCCCCCCATAAACAGAAATTTTTAGCAAAGGTGCAGTGCCCCGTCTGCCCCGGGGGCCCCAATAACAGGGGGTTTAGAGGGGTTTGGCAGTGACATCCTTTCTCCCCGGGGCGGAAACCCATACACAGTTTGGTTAGAAAGGGGTTTCAGTGACATCCGTCTGCCCGGGGGCCCCAAAACACCGTGGGGTTAGCAGAGGTTTGTGACATCGTCTGCTCTGGGCCCTTTTCACAGTAGGGATAGCAGAGGTGGGGCAGTGACATCCGTCTGTTTTTTTCCCCGGGGCCCCAAATACACATTAGGGATAGCAGAGGTCCATTTAACCCTCCGTCTGCTCTGGGGCACCATACACAGTAGGGATAGCAGGGTCCCAAGTGACCCCCGTCTGCCCGGGGCCCCCATACAAAAGGGGGTTTAGTAGAGGTGCAGTGACATCCCCGTCGCTCCGGGGGCCCCCTTTTACCAGTAAGGTTTTTTTTTTTTTTTTTTTAAAAACACAATCAAGTTTTTTTTAATTTTTATAAGCAAATTTTAAGGGCTTGTTCACCGACTTTTTGGGATCCTTTTTGGATGTTTTTTACGGTTCCGTTTTTAACCTGCAAAAAACGGTTTGTAAATGCTCCAAAAAGCGGTTTCCAAAAAACGCAAAAAGCTGATCCTTTTTTGGATGTTTAAATTGGATGCTTTTTTGAAAATGCTTTTTACGGGATCCTTTTTTTAAGGGATCCTTTTTTTTTTCCAATGTTTTTATTTAAATCAACCTATAAAAACTGCAATTTAAATATAATATAACCTACCCAAGACCAAAAAAAAAAAACTTTTTTTACCTAGTGTAAAGTCATGTACCCTACCCCCTATTATTTTAGAAACCCCCCCTTCCCCCCATTTTTTTTTTTTTTAAATCAAAACCCAAAAGTTTTTTTAAACCCCCCCCCAAAGGGGGAAAATTTAAAATTTAAAAACAAACATGTAAAAAGTAAATAATTTTCAAAAATAAATATTATAAATTTAAAATTTTTAAAAATTTGTATACTATATTTTTTATATATATTTTATATTATTATTTATGTACAAAATATATAAAGTACATTTATATACTATTTTACACATTTTTAAAATAATTTTATACATTTAAAAATATATATATATATATTTACATACATTATTAAAATAAATAAAAGCCAAAAATTTAAAAATTTAAAAATTTTTTAATTTTAATTTAAAACCAATGCTTTTAGGGTGCGTTTTTTTGGGTCGAAAACGGATCTAAAACGCACCCAAATGTATGCTGCGCTTTTGCATCCGCTTTCGGGATCCAAAAGCGCACTCATTATTTCCTAGGGGGAAATTTCTCTTGCGTAAAACGCAAAGAAAATTGAATTCAATTCTTAAAACGGATCCGAAAAACGCATCGCGAAAAGCGCATCGGCGATCACTCGTGGTGAACAGCGATGCGTTTTTTGCCATTGAATGCAATTTTAAATTCACACTGACAATTGTCAGATCCGTTTTTACGGATCCGTAAAACGGATCACAAAAACGTCGTGTGAACAAGCCCTAACATCATTTATACAAATGAATATCATATATAGACACAAATATACATTCAAATTATTAGAACAGATTGGTTATTCAAACATGTCTCAAGATTGGAGCCATAGATAAGATTGCGTACAATGACATCAAAATAGAACATGATCACAAATTTACAACCTATAATTACAATAGGATATCAGGAAAACTTGACTGCTATAACAACCCTCAAATAAAATAAACCTAAAGCTAAAAACTAAAAACTTTGTGTGTGTGCATCTTTCATGTTCCAGGGGAGAAATCCTACACTATAGGGGAACGTAGATAAGTTGTAAGTACTACAAAGATACACAGTAAGGTTAGCAGAGGTGCAGTGACATCTGTCTGCTCCGGGGCCCCATACACAGTAGGGTTAGCAGAGGTGCAGTGACATCCGTCTGCTCTAGGCCTCATACACAGTAGGGTTAGTAGAGGTGCAGTGATTCCCGTCTGCTCCGGGGCCCCATACACAGTAGGGTTAGCAGAGGTGCAGTGATATCCGTCTGCTCCGGGGCCTCATACACAGTAGGGTTAGCAGTGTTGCAGTGACAACTGTCTGCACCAGGGCCCCATACACAGTAGGGTTAGCAGAGGTGCAGTGACATCTGTCTGCTCCAGAGCCCCATACACAGTAAGGTTAGCAGAGGTGCAGTGATATCCGTCTGCTCCGGAGCCACATACACAGTAGGGTTATTAGAGGTGCAGTGACATCTGTCTGCT
Source organism: Phyllomedusa bahiana (assembly GCA_025379985.1). NCBI lineage: Eukaryota > Metazoa > Chordata > Amphibia > Anura > Hylidae > Phyllomedusa > Phyllomedusa bahiana. The sequence goes on from JAODAL010071778.1 coordinate 3,458, forward strand.
CCAGGCCCCATACACTGTAGGGTTGGCGGATGTGCAGTGACCTCCATCTGCTCCAGGGTCCCATACACAGTAGGGTTAGCAGAGGTGCAGTGACATCTGTCTGCTCCAGGCCCCATACACAGTAGGGTTGGCGGAGGTGCAGTGACCTCCATCTGCTCCAGGGTCCCATACACAGTAGGGTTAGCAGAGGTACAGTGACATCTGTCTGCTCCAGGGCTCCATACACAGTAGGGTAAGCAGAGGTGCAGTTACATCCGTCTGCTCTGGGGCCCCATACACAGTAGGGTTAGCAGAGGTGCAGTGACATCCGTCTGTCCCGGGGCCCCATACACAGTAGGGTTAGCAGAGGTGCAGTGACATCCGTCTGCTCCGAGCCCCATACACGGTAGGGTTAGTAGAGGTGCGGTGACATCCGTCTGCTCTGGGGCCCCATACACAGTAGGTTAGCAGAGTTGGTGACATCCTCTGCTCCAGGGCCCCATACAAGTAGGGTTAGCAGAGGTGCGGGTGACATCCGTCTGCTCGGGGGCCCCCATCCCACGTAGGGTTAGCAGAGGTGCAGTGACCTCCATCTGCTCCAGGGCCTCAAACACAGTAGGGTTAGCAGAGGTGCAGTGACATCCGTCTGCTCCGAGCCCCATACACAGTAGGGTTAGCAGAGGTGCAGTGACATCTGTCTGCTCTGGGGCCCCATACACAGTAGGGTTAGCAGAGGTGCAGTGACATCCGTCTGCTCCGGGCCCCATACACAGGGGGGTTTTAGCAGAGGTGCGGTGACATCCGTCTGCTCCGGGGCCCCATACACAATAGGGTTAGTAGAGGTGCGGGACATCCTCTGCTTTGGGGCCCACACACAGTAGGGTTAGCAGAGGTGCAGTGAAAATCCGTCTGCTCCGGGGCCTCAACACAGTAGGGTTAGCAGAGGTCAGTGACATCCGTATGTTCGGGGGCCCATATACAGTAGTGTTAGCAGAGGTGCAGTGACATCCTTCTGCTCCGGGGCCCCATACACAGTAGGGTTAGCAGAGGTGCAGTGACATCCGTCTGCTCCACAGTCACGCCATTTCTCCACTCACTATACTTTCACCACACCAACCGCTAACAGGTCAGCAATACCACCAGAAAGCCAATAATCATCCCAACTCTGACAAATTGCGATCATAGGTTGAAGGGGCAACGAGGGATCTGTGTGTAGACAGCCTTTCACATGTATATACCCACCAAGCCAGCGCACCACACTTCTTTCATGAGCTACACGCTTGTGACGCCGATATTAGGAAGTGGTCATAAAAATGTGACTTGGCTGTGCAGCACGTAGATGAGTTACAGCTACTGGTTGGAGCTGGTGGAGCGCCCTCTTATGTCTCATTACAATTCATTCTCCTTTCTTCTTGCAGGTTATGGAGAATCTCTTCAGAGACACAACCGCAGCGTTACTGTCCGCGTGCCCCGAGGACATGGACCTTTTCTTTAAGCGGGCGTCTCCGGGGCAGCACGTAAGTGACATCTGATCCGCTGAGGGTAACGGCACCTGCCCCATATTACTCATAGGTAATGGGTTGTGTCTGACTCGTCCAAAACAACACCCCATGCGGCTCATTGACCAACTCAGTTTGCTGCTATCCGGTGCGGCCATTGGTGGCCAGATAGGGGTGAAGCTCACCACTGTGCCGCATATTTCTCCCCTTAGGCTATGTTCACACGGCTTATTTTGGGACGTGTCTCGCCCCGTATTACGTCTATGGATTACGTCTCCTCTCCCCGCTCTCACAACATGGCGAGCGGGGAGAGAAGTGAATGCACTATTCACTTGTATACACGCCGAGAATAATGCATGTCTATGTTGCCGGCGGGCTGCCGCCCCGCTCCCGCCCCGCCTCCCGTGCACACGGTGTAATTTCCGGGCGAAATATGTCCGTGTGAACATAGCCTTATTGTCAGGTTCTGAACCCCTTCAATATACTGTAATTCAGTCCATTTTTTTTTTCTTCCCTACAGTTCAGCAGCCATGACCGTGTAATATTTTAACCAATATTATTAAAGGAGTTTTTTTTTTTTTTTTTTAATGCAGGAGAGTTTTAGCACTACTTGAGTTCACGTGATTGTTAGTTGAATCTCCCAGCTTTAAACACATCTAAGATTTGAAAAGTCCGGCAGCCTTCATATAGTCTTAGATTTCTAAACTTAGATTCTGGCTATCGTACACACCATGTAATTTGCAGCAGAAGTACAACAGAAAACGTAAATTTTCTGCTGCTTATTTTACTTGTTTCACTCCATTTTAAAAGAGTGTTCTCAAAATGCTGTTTCACAGAGCCTGCTCTTCACAGCCAGCTTTAGGCTCCTTCTTCCTGTCCAGGCTGTGGACGGTTGTACAGCTTCAGGCTCCTACTTCGTGTCCAGGCTGTGGGCGGTTGTACAGCTTCAGGCTCCTACTTCCTGTCCAGGCTGCGGGCGGTTGTACAGCTTCAGGCTCCTACTTCCTGTCCATGCTGTGGGCGGTTGTACAGCTTCAGGCTCCTACTTTGTGTCCAGGCTGTGGGCGGTTGTACAGCTTCAGGCTCCTACTTCCTGTCCAGGCTGCGGGCGGTTGTACAGCTTCAGGCTCCTTCTTCCTGTCCAGGCGGGTGGTTGTAAGCTTCAGCTCCTCTTCCTGTCCAGCCTTGGTGGTTGTACAGCTTCAGGCTCCTACTTCCTGTCCAGGCTGCGGGCGGTTGTACAGCTTCAGGTTCCTACTTCCTGTCCAGGCTGCGGGCGGTTGTACAGCTTCAGGTTCCTACTTCCTGTCCAGGCTGCGGGCGGTTGTACAGCTTCAGGTTCCTACTTCCTGTCCAGGCTGCGGGCGGCTGTACAGCTTCAGGTTCCTACTTCCTGCCCAGGCTGCGGGCGGTTGTACAGCTTCAGGTTCCTACTTCCTGTCCAGGCTGTGGGCGGTTGTACAGCTTCAGCCTCCTACTTCTGTTCAGGCTGTGGGCGGCTCTACAGCTTCAGGTTCCTACTTCCTGTCCAGGCTGTGGGCGGTTGTACAGCTTCAGCCTCCTACTTCTGTTCAGGCTGTGGGAGGTTGTACCGCAGAGACTTACATTTCAGCTCTGCTATTCCCAGCTGAGTCTGTTAGAGGGAAATTGCAAACCGAACATGTGGCTTATCTTCTTGTTCAGGCTGTGGGCTCTCCTATAGCTTTAGGCCTCCATTTCCTGTTCAGGTTGTGGGTGCTTCTAAAGCTTCAGTCTACCACTTCCTGTTCATGCTGTGGGTGGTTCTACAGCTTTAGGCTTCTACTTCCTGTTCAGGCTGTAAGTGATTTTACAGTTTCAGGCTCCCACTTCCTGTTCAGGCTGTGTTTGGCTCTCCAACTTTAGGCTCTCACTTCCTATTCAGGCTGTGGACACTTCTACAGCTTCAGATCACACTTCCTATTCAGGCTGTGGACACTTCTATTGCTGACAGCTCTACAGCTGATGGCTCCTACTTCCTCTTCAGGCCGTGAGAAGTTCTATAGCAGTGACTGACATTTCGGCCCTGCTACTCCTAGCTGAGTCTGTTAGAGGGAAACTGCAAAAACAAAAATGTGGGTTATCTTAGGTATACCATAAGCCTATATTTACCACGACTTGAATCGGGGCAGGACATCCAATTCAAAGTTGAAAAGGTAGTAGCTTTATTTGTTACAAGGAAACTGGTGATAGAGGAGTTTTAACTGCAGGACACAAGGCTACCGAGCTGTAAAGGGTGAAAGTTTGTCAGTAAGAAAAATAAACAAGCTCCTGTGCTGCTGATAAGACACAACAAGAAGTGATGTCACCATTCCTGCCAGGGCTCTAGAGCAGGGCGAGGTGGTGGGTAACCTAGGGAAGCTTGTGTACACAACCAGGAGATAACTGCTCTTACTCGGAAATTAAGCAAAATCAGAACAGCAATGTATTTGGTAATAGTCTTTATTTGCCCTTTCCTACATGTAACATCTATCGCAACAAGAGCCAATGGATATCACGTATCGAAAATAGGTATATATTAACCCCTTAAGCCCTAGGCCTGAAAAGTAGTTAATGACCAGAAATTTTTTTTTAGTTTTTGCCTCCTTGCGTTTCAACAGTTGTAACTTTTTTGTATTTTTTCAATGACGCAGTTGTATGAGGCCTCGTTTTATTCGAGACGAGTTGTACTTTATGGGGGAATAGTTTGTTCACTTATAAATAATTGCAGAATTTTTTTTAATTTTTTTTTACACCATTCACATTTCACACTTGTTAGATTAATTCTACAGGTTATTTCGGCCGTGTGGATACAGAATATGTGTAGGTTTTTTGTGTGTGTAATTTATGCACAATTATTCTTTATTAAATATTTATTTTTATTTTATTATTTTTTTATTCATTTTTTTTTACTTTTTTTTTTTTTTTTTTTTAATCCCATGAAGGGAGAACTGTTTTACATTTTTTTTTTTAAACTCTTTGTTATGTATTAGCATATTCATATATGCTAATACATTATAATCTGTGTCAGTCTGACACAGGCAGTGATCAGGACAGCACACACTGTGTCCTGGTCACTGGCTTAGTACACAGACAGCTCTGGGGCCACGCTAGGTCCTCAGGGCTGACTGTGCAGCCATTCCCGGGCTCTGTCGGGTGAGCGGGTGATCCGATCACAGGACAGAGCAGGGAAACCCTTTGATTGCGCTGCGGTAACGCACCGCCACAATCAAAGGGTTAAAGCACCGGCATGCGGAGGTTTCCTCCACTCCCCGGTGCTCGCAGGAGCTGCGCTGGGATCGGGCTGTGTAGTACAGCCCCGATCTCGGCGCAGCTGCGGCGCCGGGCGCCGCAAACCCCGAGTTCTACAGCCACACCAAAAGACTTCGCTCTACACGAACGACCTGCACCAGCCGACGTCTAAAGTCGGTGGGCGGTCGTTAAGGGGTTAAAGATACAACTCCTGGCCATGTAACTACTAAGATGCCACAGTCAACATACATCTAAACAGGAAAGGCTGCAGTGCCCCCTTCCGCCTCTTGATCATTCCCCCGTAATGAGATAGAGGGGTGTAATTCAGATGTCATGGCAGTAATTAGTATTAGTATTAGGCTGATTATTCTTATTATTTCTTTTAAAGCGCCATTGATTCCAGGGCGCTGTACATTCGAGGGGGTTACATACATTACATAAGTCAAACGAGTACAGTGATAAGGGATAATGACAATTGGCACGACAGAGGGAGAGAGGACCCTACCCGCGAGGGCTTACAATCTACAAGGAGGGGGAAAGAGACAGAAGGAGGGGGCAGACATGTCTGTGGAGGAAGTAGTGACAAGTTTAGTGAAGGTTATAGGCAAGCCTGAAGAGATGGGTTTTCAGGTTGCTTTTGAAGCTGGTGAAAGTGGAGGAGAGTCTGATGTGTTGGGGCAGTGAGTTCCAGAGTGTGGGTGAAGCACGGGAGAAGTCTTGGAGACGGTTATGTGAGGAGCTGATAAGGGGGGAGCAGAGGAGAAGGTCCTGTGAGGAGCGGAGAGTGCGTGAGGGAAGATATTTGGAAATTAGGGCAGAGATGTATGGAGGGGAGAGGTCATGGAGAGCCTTGTAGGTCATGGTTAGTAGCTTGAAATGAATTCGCTGGGCAATGGGAAGCCAGTGAAGGGATTGGCAGAGGGGAGAGGCAGAGGAGTAGCGGGGAGAGAGGTGGATAAGACGGGCAGCAGAGTTAAGGATGGATTGGAGGGGAGCGAGGGTGCTAGCTGGGAGGCCACTGAGAAGGATGTTGCAGTAGTCTAGGCGGGAGATGACAAGGGCATGGACCAGCATTTTTGTAGCGTCATAGTTGAGGAATGAGCGGATGCGAGAGATGTTTTTCAGGTGGAGGCGGCAGGCAGAGGTGAGGGTTTGGATGTGTGGTTTGAAAGATAAAGCAGAGTCTAGGATTACCCCAAGACAGCGGACTTGTGGGACCGGTGAGAGTGTAGAGCCGTTGACTGTAATAGAGAGATCAGGGGCAGGGGTAGAGTTGGATGGTGGAAAGATGATGAGTTCTGTTTTCTCCACATTTAGTTTTAGGAGACGTGATGAGAAGGAGGAAATGGAGGACAGACAGTCAGGGATCCGGGAGAGTAGAGAAGTGACATCTGGGCCGGAGATGTAGAGTTGGGTATCATCAGCATACAGGTGGTAATGAAAGCCATGTGAGGCTATGAGCTGACCGAGGCCAAGGGTGTAGATAGAGAAGAGTAGTGGACCCAGGACTGACCCTTGGGGGACACCAACAGAGAGAGGCCGGGGGGAGGAGGTGGAGCGAGAATGAGAGACGCTGAAAGTCCGATCAGTGAGGTACGAGGAGATCCAGGAAAGAGCCAAGTCCGTGATGCCGAGGGAGGAGAGGATTTGTAGCAGGAGGGAATGGTCGACAGTGTCAAAGGCAGAGGACAGGTCCAAGAGGAGGAGCACAGAGTAATGGAGAAGGCAGAGGACAGGTCCAAGAGGAGGAGCACAGAGTAGTGGCATGAGGCTTTAGCAGTTACTAGATCATTAGTGACTTTGGTTAGGGCAGTTTCGGTAGAGTGGTGGGGTCGAAAACCAGATTGTAGTGGGTCAAGAAGAGAGTTGGAGGAGAGGTGGGAGGACAGCTGATTGGCGTAATGGCAGTTGTTGGCGTAATGAAGACCCCCATGGCTGCCATGATTGCACTCCTATTACACGCTGCCATACATAGGGTGTAATTGGAGATCTTTCTCACCATGCTGTTTCACAGAGCCACAGGCAGCTTCAGACTCACACTTAGGGTCTAATGTATGAAAACTGTCTAGGTGTAAGACTTTCTTTGGAGTCCATAGCAACCAATCAGAGCTCTGCTTTCATTTCTTTTTCTCTGAAAAAATTAAAGGGGAGCTCTGATTGGTTGCTATGGGCAGCAAATAATGTGTATGACCTGGACAGTCTTCATACATGTCCCCCATAGGGACCGTTTACACAGCACAGGACAAATACTGGTTGGTGTATCCGATTGGTATTTCAGGGGACGACTTTTCTCCGCGAACATTGACATGTTCTTCTGCCGCCCGAAAACCGGACAGAAGAATGAACATGTTCTATGTTTTTGGGGCCGCCGACGGTCTGATAAACTGCCGGGCGGAAAAACCCGTGCAGTGCGGACTGCTGCGCGGGTTTTCCATAGAGGCCTGTTTCAAAGGTTTTCACCCGGTTTACAGACTGTTTTCAAAACCGAAAACCATCTGAAAAACCGGGTGAAAACCCGTGCAGTGGGGACAAGGCCTTACTGTTCAGGCTGTGGGTGGGTCTATAGCAATGATTTATCAGCTCTGTTATTCCTAGCTATTCCTGTTACAGTGCAAGAGGTTTATAATCTGTAGTGCACAAGTCTACAGGGCTTTAAAGGGTTAAAACATGTCATTAACTTAGGTTAACAAGCTTCAGTGTTAGAGATAAGACTCAGCAGGGAGTGACTCACCATGGTCAGATGCCAACTTAGAGGAATAAGAGAAAGCAAGAAAGACGTGGTCGGTAACCTAGAGAAACTTGTATACACTTCCTAGTTTCCTTCCGCTGCTGGTCCTCTGCCCGGGTCTCCTGTTTCCTGTCGCTGCTGGTCCTCTGCCTGGGTCTCCTGTTTCCTTCCACTGCTGGTGCTCTGCCAGGGTCTCCTGTTTCCTTCCGCTGCTGGTCCTCTGCCAGGGGCACCTGTGTTCATCTACAGCTGGTCATCTGCCCGGGTCTCCTGTTTGCTTCGTCTGCTGGTCCTCTGCCCGGGTCTCCTGTTTCCTTCCGCTGCTGGTCCTCTGCCCGGGTCTCCTGTTTCCTTCCGCTGCTGGTCCTCTGCCCGGGTCTCCTGTTTCCTTTCGCTGCTGGTCCTCTGCCGGGTTCCTGTTTCCTTTCCCTGCTGGTCGCTCTGCCTGGGTCTCCTGTTTGCTTCCTCTGCTGGTCCTCTGCCTGGGTCTCCTGTTTGCTTCTTCTGCTGGTCCTCTGCCCGGGTCTCCTGTTTCCTTCCGCTGCTGGTCCTCTGCCCAGTTCTCCTGTTTGCTTCCGCTGCTGGTCCTCTGCCAGGGTGTCCTGTTTCCTTTCGCTGCTGGTCCTCTGCCAAGTTCTCCTGTTTGCTTCAGCTGCTGGTCCTCTGCCCAGGTCTCCTGTTTCCTTCCACTGCTGGTGCTCTGCCCAGGTCTCCTGTTTCCTTCCGCTGCTGGTGCTCTGCCTGGGTCTCCTGTTTCCTTCTGCTGCTGGTCCTCTGCCTGGGTCTCCTGTTTCCTTCCGCTGCTGGTGCTCTGCCCGGGTCTCCTGTTTCCTTCCGCTGCTGGTGCTCTGCCCGGGTCTCCTGTTTCCTTCCGCTGCTGGTCCTCTGCCCGGGTCTCCTGTTTCCTTCCGCTGCTGGTCCTCTGCCCGGGTCTCCTGTTTACTTCTTCTGCTGGTCCTCTGCCTGGGTCTCCTGTTTCCTTCCGCTGCTGGTTCTCTGCCCGGGTCTCCTGTTTCCTTCCGCTGCTGGTCCTCTGCCCAGGTCTCCTGTTTCCTTCCACTGCTGGTGCTCTGCCCAGGTCTCCTGTTTCCTTCCACTGCTGGTGCTCTGCCTGGGTCTCCTGTTTGCTTCCTCTGCTGGTCCTCTGCCCAGTTCTCCTGTTTCCTTCCACTGCTGGTCCTCTGCCCGGGTCTCCTGTTTCATTCCGCTGCTGGTGCTCTGCCTGGGTCTCCTGTTTCCTTCTGCTGCTGGTCCTCTGCCTGGGTCTCCTGTTTCCTTCCACTGCTGGTTCTCTGCCCGGGTCTCCTGTTTGCTTCCGCTGCTGGTCCTCTGCCCGGGTCTCCTGTTTGCTTCTTCTGCTGGTCCTCTGCCCGGGTCTCCTGTTTGCTTCTTCTGCTGGTCCTCTGCCCGGGTCTCCTGTTTGCTTCGACTGCTGGTGCTCTGCCCGGGTCTCCTGTTTCCTTCCGCTGCTGGTCCTCTGCCTGGGTCTCCTGTTTCCTTCCGCTGCTGGTCCTCAGCCTGGGTCTCCTGTTTGCTTCTTCTGCTGGTTCACTGCCTGGGTCTCCTGTTTCCTTCCGCTGCTGGTCCTCAGCCTGGGTCTCCTGTTTGCTTCCTCTGCTGGTCCTCTGCCTGGGTCTCCTGTTTGCTTCCTCTGCTGGTGCTTGCCGGGTCTCCTGTTTGCTTCCATGTGTGCTCTGCCTGGGTCTCCTGTTTGCTTCCTCTGCTGTGCTCTGCCCGTTCTCCTGTTTTGCTTCTTACTGCTGGTCACTGCCCGTTCCTGTTCCTTCCGCTGTAGGTAAACTCTGCCCGGGGTCATCCTGTTTGCTTCCGCTGCTGTCGTCTGGCCCGGGTTCTGTTACGCCGCTGCTGGTACTCTGCCAGTGTCTCCTTGTTTCTTCCACTGCTGGTGGCTGCTAGGCCCAGGTCAATCCTGTTTTCCTTCCCTGCAGAGTTGCACTGCCTGGTTTCCTGTTTGCTTCATCTGGGGTCCTCTTGCCTGGGTCTCCTGTTTGCTTCTCTCTGCTGGTGCTTGCCCGATTTCTTCTTTTTCCTTCCGCTGCTGGTCCTCTGCCTGAGGTCTCCTGTTATCATTCGCTGCTGGTCATCTGCCCTGCGTCTCCTGTATTTGCTTTTTGCTGGTGCTCTGCCCGGGTCTCCTGTTTCCTTCGCTGCTGGTGCTCTGCCCGGGTCTCTGTTTCCTTCCGTGCTGTGCTGGCTGCCGGTCTCCTGTTTCCTTCCGCTGCTGGTCCTCTGCCCAGTTCTCCTGTTTCCTTCCGCTGCTGGTGCTCTGCCCGGGTCTCCTGTTTCCTTCCGCTGCTGGTTCTCTGCCCGGGTCTCCTGTTTCCTTCCGCTGCTGGTCCTCTGCCCGGGTCTCCTGTTTCCTTCCGCTGCTGGTCCTCTGCCCGGGTCTCCTGTTTCCTTCCGCTGCTGGTCCTCTGCCCGGGTCTCCTGTTTCCTTCCGCTGCTGGTCCTCTGCCCGGGTCTCCTGTTTCCTTCCGCTGCTGGTCCTCTGCCCGGGTCTCCTGTTTCCTTCCGCTGCTGGTGCTCTGCCCGGGTCTCCTGTTTGCTTCTTCTGCTGGTCCTCTGCCCGGGTCTCCCGTTTACTTCTTCTGCTGGTCCTCTGCCCGGGTCTCCTGTTTCCTTCCGCTGCTGGTGCTCTGCCCGGGTCTCCTGTTTCCTTCCGCTGCTGGTCCTCTTCCCGGGTCTCCTGTTTCCTTCCGCTGCTGGTCCTCTGCCCGGGTCTCCTGTTTCCCTCCGCTGCCGGTGCTCTGTTCGGGTCTCCTGTTTACCTTCACCGCCAATTCTGTGCCCAGGTCTCCTGCTTACCTCTGCTGGCAGTCGAATCCGCACCATTGCAGCCGCTGCTTAGCTATACAGCGGTCACGTGCCATTGCCTGACGTCAGCATTTGGAGGTGAAAGCTCAGGCAGGGGCCAGTCAGGGACTGCAATGGTGGTGATCCGACTGCCGATAGCAGAGGTAAACAGGAGCCCCGGAGAGAACAGCGGCAGCGCTGGAACCGAGGTGAAGACAAAGGTGAGTTTGTATTTTTGTTATTTTCTGACCTCCTCAGTGGTGAAGGTAAGGTAGACGCGGATAATCCCTTTAATAAATCTGACTAAAATTCAAACCTATTGACAAGAAAAGTTGCACATTTTGTCGCTTTTCAAAAGCTGGAATAATAAATCTGCATAATAAATCTGGGGTTTTGTTTTCCATTTCTTCGCCATTTTCAAGATTTCTGCTTGCTGTCGGTGAACAGAAATTTTTTTTATTTCTATCCAGACCTAGAGACCTGCGCATACCCAATACTCACTGAGAGTTATTATAATTGTGTCTGAATACATCAGCAGCACAAATCTGTCTCCTGTCCCACTAGTTTACTCTAATGTAGCAGTGTAGGTATTGGCGTGAAGTTCAGGATGTTTAGCTCACAGAGCATTGTCTAGATTGGATACAGTTGTATGAACTTCTCATTTAAGAGCAGGACCAGTTTTCTACAATGTATAAATCTGGAGGCCAGGCTGTTTAGTGCAGAGAGCATTAATTACACTGGATATAACTGTATCCACTTCTCAGCTGAGAGCAGGACTGACTATGAACAATGTATTAGTCCATAGTCCAAGCTGTTTAGCTCACAGAGCATGGTCTAGATTGATTACAATTGTATCCACCTCTCAGCTGAGAGCAGGACTAGATATGTACAATGTGGTCTGGTGTTCAGGCTTTTTAGCTCACAGAGCATTGGATACAATTGTTTTCACTTCTCTGCTGAGAGCAGAACTAGCTATGTACAATGTATCAGTCTGGAGTCCAGGCTATTTAGCTCGTTGAGCATTGTCTAGACTGGATACAATTGTATACACTTCTCAGATGAGAGCAAGACTGGCTATGTATAATGTATTAGTCCATAGTCCAAGCTGTTTAGCTCACAGAGCGTTGTCTAGACTGGATACAGTTGTATCACTTTAATGACTAAGAGCAGAACTAGCTATGTATACATGTAAAATCTGTAGTCCAGACTGTGGCTTAAAGCATTGTCTAGACTGGATACAGGTGTTTCCTCTTTTCAGCTTAGTACAGGACTAGCTATGCGCAATGCATTAGTCTGGAGTCTCAAGCTATTTAGCTCACAGAGCATTGTCTGGACTGGATTCAGCTGTAAAAAAAAAAAAAAAGTGTTAGATCTGTACATGGTGTATGATCGAATAAAAACAGGAATCATTCTATTCACTGACAACAAGCGGAGATCTGGAAGGTATTGAAACAAGACCTTTATTAGAAAGTTGTCGTACTTTTCACCATTTAGTCCTGTTTACACGAAAACCTTCACAGTCGTTCACAGATCAGCAGCTTTTTATTGGTCCTGGATATGTTTGTGCTTCTGTCTAACCTGTCAAACTTGTAAAATAAGAGGAAGTGGGGCCCCGGGTGATCAAAACCTGAGAACACGAAACCGAGTTTTACGAGCTTTTTGC
>JAODAL010071779.1:0-15389 GCA_025379985.1 Phyllomedusa bahiana
TAAACTCTCTTACCCCGGCCCCACCAGAATAACCCCCATTTCGGGCTTAGGATCTCCCATTTTCACCGGGTTTTTATCCTTGGCGTCTTCAACCCTTAGTAGTTTTTGGTTCACCGGAAAAGAATGGGAGCCAGGTTTATGGGCCCACTTTCCTTTTGGGACTGCTCTCTTTTTGAAATCCTCTCAAAGGTGCCAAGTTTAACGCTTCCACCTTCGTTTTGGGGTCATCTTGCGCAGGCCCTTGTAACCCCTCCCTTAAAGGGGGAAACAAACTGCCCACCTGCTAAACACCCAAAAACCAGTTTTGGGCCCCTAAGAAACCAGAAGAGAGGTAATTTCCCTCCCTAACAATTAAAATCATGTATAAGTTTTTTTACAGTTTCCCCCCCCAAATATACAAACACCCTGTATGCGGGAAACCCTTTGGGCCCAAATTGGAATCCTTTAAATTTCACATGACCCCCCCCTTTTTTTCCGGGGGTCCCAGTTTCAGGGGGGGAAAAAAGGTGTTTTAAGTCCCCCAGGTTTAACTAACCCCCTGAGCCCCAAATTTTCCATTACTTGGAAAACCATTCACATTTCCCCAACAACATACCTGTGTCCCAAAGCCAGGTTTGGGAAAAAAGCGGTTTTGGGCTTGGTAACCCAAAATAATAAACATGTCCCCCCCTATGGGGGCATCCAGGGGCCCTTGGGGTGGTTGTGGGGGCCAAAGGGACAGCTATATGGTTTTGAATAAATTGGTGCTTCCAGAAGAGGGAAGGGTTTGGGAAACAACTCCTTGCCCCCGGGTGCCATTTTTTCCCCGGGATCTTTGAAGGGGCCCCTTAAACCTGGAAGTTTTTGGACCCCTAAATTCGAGTCCAAGGGTGGGGTTTGACCTCAGGCTTCACTGACTCCCCAAAGGGAGTTCACGACAGAAAACCAACCCGTTCTAACAGCTCACAAGGCCCCCCCGCATTCGGGGGGCCCTCTTTGGGTTTTAAACCCACCTTTGGGAAAGGGACTCGGGAAGTGAGCGGGAAACAAATTGATCCATTACAAACTCGTTCCACCATCTGAGCAAGGGGTAGAGGTTGGCAGTACCCCTTTTTGAACCAAGTGGAGCAGGTCGAACATCACAGTGCCCCCTTTTGCACCCAGCCCTGTTTTTTCTGCCCCCCCAAACGGGCCAGTACCCTCTGCTTTTAACTTGCCATCCCTTTTTGGGCATCTTGCAGAGTTAAGTCATATCATGTTTTCGGGGTTCCCCGGGTTTTAGTTTCTGAATGGGGAAAAAGGCCCTCGCCCACTGTTCGGGCGGCATTTTTTTCCCCTGTCTGCCACTCTCTCAAACACAAACCCAAAAAGGCTCCCCCTTTTATCGTCGGGGGCCCATTTTTTGTAATCCCCCTCATCATGGACCTCTCACAACTGATGGCTATGTTAGGAGACCATCTTTTTTGAATCGGGATTTTGGGTTGTTTCCTTTGGGGCCCTTTTTTTGTCCTCCTGGGGGGCCTTTTGCCACACACATTGCTCTGTACCAGGTGCTTAAGGGGACACCCCTCCTTTCTCTCAGTGGTGCTATTGTTTTTTTACCCAGGACATACAGTCTATGGACTTTTTTTCCACCACCCCTTGTCCCTTTTGGGCCCCATTGTGCACGCAAATCCAAAAACACCAATTGGGGGGTTTGTTTAGCTCAAAGGGTATCATTTTCAGTACAACATGGGGTTTTTTTTGGGAAAAATTTAAACACAAAGGGGACATGTATAAACCCCGGGCTCTGAAGGTCATTTTCTAGATAATTTTAAAGGGCAGTGTAGAGTGTGTCAAAATGTGTGAGACTGTTTTTTCTGAGGCATAAATACAGATGCAGTGTAGGGGCCCAAATCCCCAAATCTGGCTCGGGCCCAACCCCCTTTTTAATTTGATCGGGCTGTTCAAAACTTTTTCTGCGCCAGATTTGGCATAAAAAAAGGGCAAAAATGTGTCTACTTTTTTAAAAAATGTGGGGGACACGCCCCCCAAAACGCCCAAAATCTTTGGGGGAAATAAAAAGTTTTTGGCGCATTACGAATGCACTTAACACACCAAATTTGAAGTGCCCCCTTTTCCCTTTACATTTTTTTTGGGCTCAAATCCCACCCAAAAAACTGGCACAGGGCCCCCTTCATTAAGTCGCCCCCTAGGTTTTTTTGTCCCCCTGAAAGAAATAAACCCCAAAAATATACGCTTTCTTCAGATTTCAAACCCGAAACCAAAACAGTCCTTTTTTCAAGGTTAATAAAAAAACAAAATTAAACAATCTCACTGGGTCAGCAAATAAAAGGGTTTTTTCAGGCACCTTTTTTGGGAGCTTTTTTTCTTCCGTCCAAACAGAAACCTACAGCTTTTTAAAACACCGCTCTTTTTTGAGCTGTCACGGGGTGCCCCTTTTAAAAAATTTTTTGGAAAAAGGGCCCCGGGGTTGGGGTATGGGAGCACCCCTTTCCCACCAACTCTCCACCACTCCATAAAACAGTGGGACCCCGAGCTACACAAGAAACAACAGCTTTAGAAACTAATGTCCTGGGCAGCAGACTAATTTTGGGTTTTTTTTATGACCCCCGGCCAGCACCTTTGGGGATAAAAATACCCGTATCCCAAAAATTTTTTCCCTTTTTCTCTCTTACCCATATAAATTGTAGAGAGAGCTGCACATCTGAAAAAACCCAAAAAAAGCTGGGGGCCAGTTAAAAAATTTAAAACCCCCCGTCACGGGCTGCAAAATTAACATGTTTTAAAAACGTAACTGGGCCCTTTTTTTCCCGTTATTTTATGTATAACAGTATCTTTTCCAAAAAATGGGGGCCACACTGAAGACATGACACCTTCATACAATATTTAAAATTTTCAGGGTTTTAAAAACTTTTAAAAATGTGGCCCCCAAAATAACAAAAACCACAGCCATCAAGTTTTAAGTCACTGCCAAAAAAGCACACCTCTAAGTGAAAAAAACAAAATTTTGAAAAAGTCCCAAAATTTTGGGGTGGCCACCATTTTTTGGTATTTTTGGTTCCCTAGATTCATTGCGGCTCCACAAAAAACCGGGTACACTCCCTGCACTTCATTTAAAACCCTACAGTTTACACCATCGCCTTGACTATAGCAAACAAACTTGTCTTTGTTGCTTTTTTATCTTGGGTTCAACGAGAAAACGCTTGAACATGTTGAAAAAACCAAAAAAACCCCAAAACCCTTTGGGCTTATAAGACCCCAACATAATTTTAAAAATCCATTCCCCCTAGAAATTTTTTTCTTTTTTGTGCATCCCTCTTTAGAAGCAAAAGCAGACAAAATTTTTATGCCCCTGTTTATGAGTATGGTTTGAGCACTGATACTGATCTCTTATCCCTTTTAAACCCCTTCCCGCACTCTTAAGTCTATTTAAAAAAAAGACAATCTCGGGAAAAGGGCAAATGAGCACATGCTCTCAACTTCTTTGGTCGGGCCATGGGGGAAGCCTGTTTTTCAGTCTTTTTAAAATGGGTGTAATTTTCTAGGCCACCCTGCTCAGCTCAGTTTCCCAAACGCTGGCAATCTTCTTACAGGGCCATCTTTATGAAGAAACAATTCTTTTTTTACTTTCTCAACTAGGTTTTTTTGCCATGAGGTTCCAAGGGTTTAACCCCCATTGGGCCAGTATTAAAAGTGGAGTGTGATAAAAACCAAAAATTTTCACCTGAGGGCCTTTTAACACAAAAGAATCAAAATTACACTTTTAAAAGGAAAAAAGGAAAAATTGGGGGACAATTTGATATTTTAACTTGGGGGGTTTAAATCACTTTTTGGTGCCAGCAGTTATTATGGATGGTGTTTTGTTATTTTAGGGAAACACCAAATTTTTACACTGTTATATAAGCTTTAAGGGGACTTTTTTCATTTATCAAAGTGTCAGTTTTTGTCCCTAAAAAGAATTAATAATTTTTGTTTTTAATGGGAATTTGTTCTAACTTTTTTGAGATACTTTTGCAAGACACTTTTCTGACACCTTTCTAGCGAGTTCCCTCGAGGTGACAGTTGGGGGATTTTCCCCAATGACCAGTTACCCATTAAGCGAAAAAAGAATTTTAAAACCCTGTTGGAGTCAGGGGATACTGAGGGCTGGAGAAACCAAAAATCCTTAGATCACAGAACTGAAAAAAAGGGGAACCCAAGAAATAAAGTTGTAAAGCAAAAGAGAGAAAAAGCAGGTACAAAGGAGAAAAAGGGGAAAAATCAGAGAAGAAAGGAGTATCCAGTCTGTGGCCTGGGGTTTTTTTTGGTCCTGGAGAGGTTGGATCATTTTTGACGGGGGGGAATGTAAAAGCCCCCATACAACTGCAAGTGACGGGAAAAATATTCCATCCACAAAGAGTTGGGGAGAATCCTTTGTCGGGAAAAAAAGGTTTTGGTATTTGGGGGAATAGACCCACACTTTGGAATTAAACAAAGGTATACTTCTGTTTTTTGAAGTTTTGTTGAAGTATGAAGGACAGGGAAAAAAGTTAAACCCCTTTGGTCTTTTAAAAGGGTCCCCCAATTTTATTCTGTTTCAATTTTGCAAGAAAAAAAGTTAACTTCCAAACAAGTAATTAAAGCCTTAAAATAAAACCCCCGCGGGATCCCAGAGCTGTGAGTCTCTGGGGGTTTGAATTCAAAGCGCCGGGGTTAACACAACCAAACAAACCAACACCGGTAAATCTGTCATCCCCATAAACCCACTTCACAAACCCCAGGTTACTGGGCAATCCCAACCTATTGAGAATACCGTCCACTCCCTTTTCCATAAGGACGGGCTTTGTCATGGTCACATCCCCCTTTTTCATTTAAAAGGGGTTAAAAACTGAACCCGGGAATTGGGGGGTTAAAGGAGCACTTCTCTGTGTATCCTAGTTTCAGGAAAAGCCAGCGCTGGGTTTGATCAGAAAGGGCCCGAACCCCTCCCCCCGGTTTTTCGAAAAGTTCTTTTCCCGAACTCAAACTTCAAACCCCTTTAAAAGGGCCCAGGGGAGAAGATTTTTGGTTAATTTTTATACCTATACGGGGGTGTGGAAAAGCGGGAAATTTTCCCCATCCATAAAATAAACTGGAAAAAAGGAACAATTTTAGTGAAGAAATTTGGGGCTCTATGAGTGACAAAAAAAAAATTGAGAGTCAAAAAAAACTTCTTTCCTTTCAATGGCTAACTGAAAAAAATAAAGAGAGTTTTGCAAACGGGGGCAAACAAATAGGAGGGGGGCAGGGTAGCGCTCTAGGGGGGCTCGCACCCTTTGGATTTTGGCCCCCAAAACCCCTTTTGGGACACATGGGAAATTTTTGGAACGGGTGTTAAAATTTTTTACTAAGCACGATTCAAATCCAAGCACTCCTGTATAAAAATTTTCCATGAAACATGAGATTTTAATGGGGAAATTGGAGCCGCAAATGCCCGCCAAATAATAATTCGGGGTGTGGGGAAAGATTAGGCCAAGCAAAAACCAAACTCCCTAACTATTGTTTGCCCTTTTGGAGAGGAAAATGCTATCTAACAAATGCGGGTCAATCCCATACAGAGAGTGAACTGAAAAGGGCACTCAAAATTTAAATACAGGAAAAATATATAAAAACATAAACATGTTTTTTTATCACCCAAATAAAGGGACCTTACATCTCAGCGATGACTTTTTTTGACACTTCTCTCTTTCCTGCACTTTTTAAAAAGCCGCCAAAATTTCGGGAAAGTGTTTGGGAGGGGCACCCCAAAAGTGCAAAAGTTTCCCTAAAACAAACTGAAAATGGTGTTTTCGAACAGACAAAGGAACTTTCCCCCAAATTTAAAACAGTAAAAATTTTCTTCAGTTCGAGTTTCAAAAAACTCAAAAATTTCTAATAAAACTTAACTTTTGTAAAACCCTTTTTAAATTTTCCCAAAGATTTCCCAAAATAATCCTTGGAGACTTTTTTGCCCACAATAATACTCCCAAGCCTTTTTGTCTGTAAGGCTATCCTACTTTGGGAAACAAAAGGGCAAAATTTTTGGGACGGACTCTGATCGACACGGAAAGGGAAAAGGCAAAAAAACTAAACCCTTTTTTAAGCTTTGTGGGGGCGCAAGGCTTTAATGAAAATTTTTGGGTTTAAGAAAAAAAGGAAGTTTACAGGGGAAAATATTTTTGAAAATTAAAACAAAAAAGAAGACCCCAAATTTGTCTCTTGCCTGCTCACCTCAAACACAAATAAAAAAAACTGATCAGGGTCCTAACCTGAAGAAAAATTTTTAAACTTTCATGGATGCAAAAAAAATTTAAGTTTTAAACAGTCCCCACAAAAAGCCCGAAATTACGGCTGTGAAACGGCGGGGAGGGAAAGGGCGAAGCCCGCCGGGCCCCATAGAATGCATTATCCACGATGCTATCCCCCGGGAAAAAATGTGCAGGGTCATTTTTCTCCCCCCTTTTGCGTATTCGCCGAGGGGGGAGGAAAAAAGGGAAAACCAATTAGTTCTCTTTTAGAACTGGGGGATTACCAAAATGGGGCCGGGGAAATTCACCGTACTGCAACGCAGAAAGGGCGTGCAATACGGTAAAATCCGGCCAAAATAAGCCATGTGAACGAGCCTTAATGTACACTACCACAACAACAAAAAACAACAGAATTTTTGTAACATGCTTCCCCTGGCAAGATGCCACAGAAATTTTAAAATATAACCCACATTATATTTTTAAATTGGCTAAATACTCATGGAAGGGAAGCTTCCTTCCCAACCCATATTTTTTTGCTCAAACCCCTTTTTTCTGCCAAATTTTATACTTTTTTTTTAGTCAGAAGCAATGGGGCCAATGTAGATGATAAAAATTGCTGACTGACATTGGGAAATCAATAAAAAATTTTTGGAGTTAATGCCAAAAAAAGCTAGATAGTTGCCCTTTTGGGGGCACATTGCTTAATTTGTATGCAGCATTTTAAAATTAAAACAAAAAAATTTTTTTAATTTGGAAATACAATAAATTTATATATAGGGAATAATTTTGACCCGAGCCAAATGACCAATTTTAAACAAAAAGGTTTCGCAGCAGACTTAATTTGGGCCTTTAAAAATTTGGGAAATAAATTTTGTATTGCTACATTCTTTTAAGTAAAAAAAGAGTAACACTGTATACACTGAGAATTATTACATATGCTACTAAAAAAAAAAAAAACGGTAGAGAGATTTTTTCAACACTATTTCAAAAGGGAAAAAAGGAGCAAATTTGGGCAAAAAAAAAAAAAATAAGATTATCTGTTTTTTTGGGAAAAAAAAAGGGAGCAACCTCAAGCCGATTTTTTTGTTTTTGGCCACTGGCGTACTTTTTTCCCTTTCGTAGTTTAAAAAAAAAAAAATCGTTTTAGTTTTGACTGCTTTTTTTTATTTTTGGATATATTTGACTGGGAATAAAGCCAGGGTTTTACTACATTTGGGTTTAATTTTTTTTATACAAAAAAATTTTCCCCCCTGTAAATATCAAACATGCCCTTGACTTTTTAATTTCCAAGCCATTTGCCAAATAACATTCTTTCAGCATCTATTGGCTAAAAATATCTTATAAAAACACATTTTAAAAAACTGTGTTCAGAAATTTTCCCTATTTTTTAATTGGGAAACAAAGGCAGAAAGGGAAGTGAATAAGTGACCCCTATATCCCCCAATGGGAAATGTAACTCCCCCCAGCGGCGCCCCTCCAATTGCGGCCCCCAAACCATGGAAATCCCATCATCATCCTTGATTGAAACAAAACACACTTGGGCTTTTGGGACTTTTAATTTAGATCACAAAGGGTTTTTGGTTTTCCCGTAAACCAAAGTCCCCTTTGTCTGCTTGTTTTTCAGCAAACTTTTGAGGCAAATTTTTGTGCATCCAAACTTTAAAGAACTTTCTTTCACAGCCTTTTCAGACCAATTTTATGGCAATAAAATTTTATTCACGGGATTTTTCCCTCCAAAAAATATATACCAATTTCCGCCAGCCTTTCCCTTTACCCTATAACATGCAAATAGAAGATCAATTGCATGTTTTTAAAGGGGACCCGGTTCCCCTTTAAATATTTTTGTGTCAAAGATGTTTTTTAACTAAAAAATTCTTAAAAGAATCGTAACAAAATATTAAAACCCTTAACTGAATGTAACAGATTATGGCAGGGGAATTTTTTTTACATTGATTCAATGGGTTAAACAAAACTGCACATTAATACATTACCCTTTTTCCCCGCCGATTTTACTTTTTCCCCCCCTGAAGCCAATGTTATGAATTTTACATTCATATTTACAACAAAATTGACACCAAAAGGGATTCAAAATTATCATTCACCCTTAAAGTTAAAATTTATAATATGGAAATCCTTTTACATCCCTGGATGTTTGAAACCTTAGTCCCCAAATAAAACACTTTTTCCAAAAACATTTAGGGGGAAAAATTTTGAACAAAGGGGGGGCCAAAAAGTCCCCGGGTTTATTTCAGCCCGAGATATAGCCCTGTTCCTAATTTTAAAAACTCCTGCACGCCAATATCAGGCGCATTACAGAGGGGCCCGGGGGCAGGGAAGGGGGGGGGGGGGATAAATCAGGGCGCATTCTTTCAGTAATATAGTGCACATAAAAATTTTGGGGTCTGGGCCCCCAAAAAACATAAAATTCCCCCCTTTAATTCTTCATGAAGGAACAGATCACAAGGCAAATTTTGGGAAAAAGCTGAGAAAACTCAAAACACCCTCTTTGAGGGGTAAAAAATCCTCAAAATTTTTTTTTTTTTGACCCACTGATTTTTCAAAAAGCAAAAGGAATTAGCCCACCCCCGCCCCAAACCCGTAAAACTCTGCTCTGCACTGTTAAAAGGGGGAAAAAACCCCCAAAAAAACTGTCCCGCCCTATGGTGCCCACAAACTTTGGCTAAAAATCCCCCTTTTTCCCTTTTTTTAAATTCATGGTCAAAAGCAAAATTTAGGAAATTTTTTTTACAAACCCCTTTGAGGGGGCTTTGAGCTTCTCAGCTCTTTTCCCATAATGCCTTGTGAAAATGCAAAATGCTTAGTAGAGGGGAAAAAAGGGAATTAAAAACCCCACCCACCAATTTTGGGGCTCCCCCCAGGAAGAATGTTCCCCTTTTTGAAGGGAAAAAGATAAAGAAATTTGGGTTGGGGGGGATAGGCAAAAAAAAATCCACGTTCTTTTTCACACACAGCTAACCTAAAAGGAAATTTTTGAACTTTTAAATATACATGGAGGGAGGGCCCCCCTGAAGGGTTGCCCCCGCGGTCCCCGGGGCCCCGGACCCGCGGTTTGCACCCCTCCCGGGTTTCCCCAAACGGGTCCCCCGGCAATGGACGGGGGGGGGGGCCGCGGGGCCCCCGGGGCCCCCCGCTGGGCCACCCGCTCCATCCCTCTTTACCTGGCCTCGCCTCCCGTCCGGGTTCCCCCCGTCCCCTGCTGGGCCGGGAAAGCGCAAAGCCGCCCCCCCGGTGCGCGCCTTTTTTTCCTTGTGAATTTAAAAAAGGGGCAGTGCGCCGGTAATTTGGGGGGTTACCGGGGGCTGAACCTATTAAGGTTTTTCCACCCACGCACTTTCCCGCTTTGGGTCAAAGTTGCCCGAGCCTTAGTGAGAGCGTCCTTAAAGTGTATTCCCGCTTTTTCCGTGTACCAGACCTCTCGCTACGTTTCCCGACTCCGAACCTCTGCCGCCTGCCCTGACCTTCTGCCCGTCCAAAACCCCGAACCCAAACCGCCTGCCCAGAAACCCTTTTTGCCCCGCCCAGACAAAAGTTTTTCGGGAAAAATTTCGTTTTTGTACCACGCCCTTTCACCTCGCCGCCACGCCAAACAAATCACTTTAGGGGGGGCCGGCCTTTTAGCCTCATGCCGCAGCAAGTCCAAACCCGCTTTGGCGGGCTCTGGGGGAAAAAAACCGGGGGTACTAAGTTCCGTTTTCCCGGCGTTTGGGTTAAAAATAAACCCTTTTTTTGCGGGGGGCCAAGCGGGGTTTCCCCTACCCAGGCCCCTCCCCAAATTTAAAATCCAGCCCTTGGGTCCCAACCAAATTTCCCCTGCCAACATCGCGGGTTTTTACGACGTTGGTTGGCCCCCCAGTCGCCCGCAAATCCCCACCAAAAGGGACCAGTTGGGGCCACCCCTCCCCCATATGCGTCACTCCTCGCCCTTTCCCCGCAACAGTCTCCACCTGCGGACCCGTTTTGGGACTCCTTTTACCCTCAGCCGTTCCATTGCCTAAAACCCGGGGACAGAGCTTCGGGTTTCCCCCCCACCCATCATTTGCCGGGGATCCCCAAACTCTTCCGGGGGGGTTTATTATTACCCAGTGCTTTTGTTTCACCCTAGAAAAAGTTGGCGGATCAGTTTTTTTCCCTTCCCAGAGGTCTAAGGTGGCCCTTTGGGTGAGCCAAATATCCCCCAAACCCTGGCTTGGGGGACTCCCCTCCGGGACAAAGGGAAAGATCCTGTGACTGGAACTACAGACCTTTTTCCAGGGAAATTCCCCCACGGGCCCCCCGAGGCCGGTGCGTGCTTTTCCTCCCGCTGGACCGGGCCCCCTTGAGCCTTTCCTTCCCAAGGGGGACTCCTCGGTGGGTTACAAACAGTCAGTTTCCTACCCTGGGTTTGGAGCTTTACGTGGGAAAGATGCCGCCCTCCCGCGCCACTTTCAAAAAGGGCCGGTTTCCCCCCCCGGGTAAAGGACCTTTGGCACAAGAACCTCCCTTTCCCCCCTGAGTGGGAAATAATCCCGGGGAAAGGAATCGGGTTGATATAAGGTTCGCAGAGAGGCAGGGAAAAGCCCCCCCGTGTCAGGAAAAGGGGGGGGGGACCTTTTGCACGCCCCCGTCGGTGGTTTCACCTTGGGCCCCCCGGTTTTTTTAAGCATCCTCCCTTGCTGTCCCCAAAAACCTCTTAGGTGGAACCCATGCAGGGGACCGGGGCCCGTTATCGGGGCAGGGGTTAAACCCTCGCCCCCAAACCAAAGCTATGTCTCTACTGGGGCCCCCCCGGGGCCATTTCCGAAAGGCCGGGCCGCTACGTCCCCACGTCCGGGGAAAACCCCACAAACCCAGGGGCCGTAGGAGAGGGGGTCCCCAGGTGCAGTTTCCCCCCCCTCCACCCTCTGATGTGCCATAGAGGGGGACCCTGAAGCTGGGTTTCCCGTTCCGGAGTTTGCTTTCCTGGGCTCAGGGCCCCCGGGAAAATTAAAACCCTTTTCCTCATTGGTAACCCGGGACCGCAAACCTGTTTTCCCCGGGTGGAGAAACCTCTGCTTTTTTCTTCCTCCCGGGGGGGAGCTCCTCAGTTACCCCATTCAGTATTAACCCGGCCATTTACACTCCCCTGTTTTGGGGGACTACATAAGGGAAAGAATTTTGGGTTTTCCCCCGTTCTGTCCCTGCTTCCCCGGCGATCCTCTTTGGGGGGTTCCCCCGGGGTGCAACGTCACGCCCCCACCTTTGATTGGAAGACAGGCGAAAATCCTGCGTTGGGGGCCGGGAAACCAAACCATTGCTTGGAGCACCCCCCCCGGGGCCTAAACCCCTTCTCCGCCCCGCTTTTTCAAGCCCCTTTCCAGGCCCCCCGGCCGAGTACCGGCCGGTTTGGGGGGTATATTCTCCGAGGAAAAAGGCCGATTCGCGCCACCACATCGGCCCCTTAAAGACTTTTCCTTTTTGAACCCCCCTCCCAGAAACCCCTTTCCCCCCCCCGGGGAGGGTTCCCACCCGCTGGGCCCTTCCAGAAAACTCAGGGCCCTGTCGGCCCACATTCAGGAAACCCTGCAGAAAGGGATTTATTCGGGAATCCTTTCCCCCCAGGGCCCGGGGCCGGGTTTTTTTTTCGTGCAGAAAAAAGGAGTTCCCTCCCCTCCGTGTATAGACTACAGGGGTCCTAAAAAAGAACACCGAAAAAAACCCCTACCCTTTTTCCCCCCAAACCCCCCCGACTCCGAGCTGTTTGACCGTCTCAAAGGGGGGTAAAGTGTTTTTTTCCCAAATTGGATAAGGGGAGGGGCCCTTAAAACCTCGTCAAAAATTCCGGGGAAAAAAAGGGGGGGGAAATGGAAAGATGGGGGGTTTTAAAAAACCGAATGGACATTTTGGTACCCAAAGATGCCCTTGGGCTCTGTAACCTCCACGGTGTTTCCCAAAACTCGTCAACGAAGTTTATCCGGGGTCCTTGTAAAACTGCCCTCATATGTACCTAGATGAATCCTGATTTTTTTCCCCCCGAACTTCGACTCCCGGCCAAAGTACGGCAGGTTTTGCAACGCTGCGCGCAACCGACTGGAAACCCCAAACTGGAGAAATGTTTATTCCAAACGGGCCAGCCTTTCCTTTTCCCCGGGTACATATCCGGCTTTAAGGCCTAAGATGGACCCGGGAAAACCCCCTCTGCGGCGCTACAATGGGCCCCCCGTCCCCGCGGGCTTCGGGGGGTTACAGGGGCTTCCTGGGCTTCGCAAATTAAATTTCCGGGAATTTAAAATTTTCCCCCCCTTTTCCACCTTGGTGGGGGCCTATCGTGGCCCTTACTAGGAAAAATGGGAAACCCCAGATTTTGGCCCCCGGAAAAGGGTGAAAAGGCAAATTTTTTGGATCTAAAACGGGCCTTTTCTCTGCTTTCCCTTTTTTGGTCGGCCGGATTCCGAAGACCTTTCTCTTTGGGGGTTTTGGGTGCCTCTTTCCCGGGGGCACGGGGCCGGTCCTCACCCCAAAGAAGTTTCCCCAAAGGGAAAAATTTGCACATGTGGGTTTTTTCCTAAGACCTTTTTGCCAGCAGCGGGAAATATGGCCCCTTTGGGGGCCGGGAACCTTGGGCCCCAAGTTTGCCCTAAGGAGTGGGGACATCGCTGGAGGGGGCTCATCACCCAAACACATCTTTACAGACCACAAAAATTTGTTGTACCTCCAAAGAAACCCAACCCTCAAACCCCGGCCCAAGGGCCCCGGGGGTTTTCTTTTTATTTCTCGTTTTGATTTTCGTATACATTTCCGGGCCCCGAGAAAAAAATCAAAGGGTGATGCCCCCTCTCCCCGGCCTCGGGGCGGGTCGGTTTAAGAACCGTGTCCCCAACACATTATTTTCCCCCGAACGGTTGGTTTTTACGTGGGTCCCCCCAGGGCCCAAAACATTCCTACTGCAAACTTACGTGGCCCCCTGGCACCAAAGGGGAAGATTCTGGAGTGGGGGCATAGCTCCTTTGTGGGTGGTCATTTCCCGGGGCTCGGGAAATCTTATCCCTTTATCTCGCAGCACTACTGGTTTGGCCCCACCTAGCACGGATGTCAAGGACTTCACCCTCGCCTTGCCCCTTGGGGCTCGGAACAAAAGGGCCCCCGCCACAGGCCCGCAGGGCTCTTGCATCCGCTGGGGCCCGGGCCCCAAATCTCTTGGACGCCCCATAGAAGGACTTGTCACAGACCTACCATTTTCCCCCTGGGGGAATTTTAGTCATCTGGGCGCATTGGCCGGTTTTTTCAAAAAAGTCCCACTTTGTGCCTCTCCCCGGCCTGCCTTCCCCCCCACAAAATTTGGGTAATCTTTTCTTCCGGCTTTTCTTCCCCGGCCCTTTATGGCTAACCCTCACCAAAATTGTCTCCCACCACGGGGTTCAATTTTTTCCCCATTTTTGGGGTGCAATTTTGCTCCCCTCGCCCAAGGTTTAAGTTGGACTTTTTATAGGCATACCACCCTCAATTTCCAAAGGGCAATTTTGGGGAGAGTTAACAGATTCTGGGGGAATACCGGGGGCCACTTTGTGTCCGGATGCAGGACAAAATTTAACCCCAGTGCTCCCTGGGCTTTAATTTGCGTTTAACCACGTGACTTCCCAAGCTGCCGCAATCCCCCGTTCTTTTTTTCTAAAGGCCGCCACCCCGCAACCCCCCCCTCCCCCCGCCTTTCCCGACTCGGATTGTGCCCGCTGTCAACCCACCGGTTCGGGATAACAAGGCCATCGGCAGGAACGCGATGTTCTCTACTTCGGGCCTCTTCCGAAAGAAAAATCTCCCGACAAGGGGAAAAAGACCTGCCCGACTTTTCTCCCTGGGACCAATTTTTTGGTCTCCCCAAGATATGTCCTTTTAAGGTCCCAATCCTTAAAATTGGGCCCCCGCTTCCCCGAACCCCTTTAAAGGGTTTTTGGGGATTTTAACCCTTTACTAAACTTTGTTTGCCTCCATCTCCCGGATCCACAACGCATTTCTTTTATCCCTCCCCTTTAAAACCCTGGGTTTTGAACCGGTTTTTCTCGAAGAAAAATGACGCCTTTCCCCAGTAGCCGAATTTCCCCTGGGCATCTTCGAGGTAAAGGGGCATTTTTGGGTATGAAAAAAGGTCAAAAGGGGGGAAAGGGTTTTTTTCCCCCGTGGGTTGGAGGGGCTTTGGACCCGGAGAAATCCGGGGGCCAAAAACCCAACCCTCCCGAATCGGGATCCACCTCAGATTTTTTGCCCGCCAAAAAGTGGGGGCCTAAAAGGGGGGGTACTGTAACGGGTTTTCGCCGCGGTCCCCGGCCCCCGGGGCCAGGGTCCCCCCCGCGTTTCCCCCCTAAAAGGGTCCCCCGGGTTTGGGCGGGGGGGGGCGGCGGGCCCCACGGCCCCGCAGCGCCACCCGCTCCATCCACTCACCTGGGCCCCCCCCCCCGTTTCCCGTTAATTTCCCCTCCCCTGCCGGGCCGGGAAAGCGCATTTCGCCCCCCCCTGGGGTGCCGCCGCAGCCTTTGTCCTTTGTTTGGGGAATTTTAAAAAAGGGCATTTCCCGGTAAATTTTTTAATTACCGGGGGCCCGTTTCCCAAAATAAGTTTTGCACCCCCAACCGTCACTTCCCTGCGGATCTACTTGCCCCATCTTAGGGGGAAACGTTTTTCCCTTTAAATTTTTTTCCCCTTTTTTCCGTGTACCAACCCCTCTCCTATGTTTTTCCCTCTCCGAACCTCTACCGCCTGCCCTGACCCCTTTTGCCGTCCACGACACGAAACCCCTAGCCCCCTGCCCAAGGAAAAAACCTTTTGCCTTTCCCACCCGAAATACGATTCTCGGGCTACGTTTTTAAACCACGGCACCTCGGCCGCCCCCCCCAAGCAAGTCAGCCCGGGGGGACGACCTGGTAGCCTCACGCCGCAGCAAGTCCCCCCACCCGCTTTGCGGGGGGGCTCTGGTGAAAAACCCGGGGGAAATTAATTCCGTTCCCCTTTCGTGGCTTAACAAACCAAACGCTTTCGGTGGTTTCCGGCGGAATTTCCCTTTTTCCCGTAAACCGTCCCTTTACCCCCAAATTTTTTTACCCTCTACTGTACCCCTGAGAAAAAGATCCAGAAGGGAATATTTTAATAAAATCTCATCCCTTTTTAAACTGCTCCCCCCGTAATAAACGTTTG
>JAODAL010071780.1:0-15388 GCA_025379985.1 Phyllomedusa bahiana
AAGGGGTCTCTGTCGCTCCTATTGTGATTGGCTGAGCTAACCAATCCCCGGTAGTTTAAACCAATCAGCTTTTTTCAGCATTTTTACTGTATTTTGAACTGTCCCCCCTTTTGATTCTGATTGGTCAATCCTTCCCCATAGGTTTTAATGGTTCACTGTCGCTCCTATTCTGATTGGCCGGTTTATGCCGACCAATGAGAATAGGTTTCAGAATTTGAATTACTGTATTTCCCGGCAATTTACAATATCATAATTCTTGATATTGCGCCGTTCTAGAGTTTAGGAAAGTGATTTTTTTTTTTATGTTTATTTTTGAGGTTCAGCTCTTTTTCTGACACTGTTTTCCGCCTTTATAAAGGCGATATTTTCGGAATCATATCCTGTGCACGGAGGGGAGCGCCGAGTTTTTCTGTCGCGATTTTCTTTGTTTCCTCGCATGTTCCGATTCTGCTTCACTTCGCCTCCGCCGGAGCATTTAGACCAAAGAAAGCCAGGTCTGCCTGTCGGAGCTGCCGAGCGCTGCACTGCGCCTCGCTTTGCCGACTCGCCATCGTACATGCCTCGGAGTTTTCGAGCGCGCCGCGTCCCGCCCCAAAAAGCCTACCCCGCGCCCACAAGCAGCGCCCACTCCCCCGCCCCTTCATGCGGGGCACAGCTGAAAATGGCAAACGCTGCGCCTAACACTGCATCCCTGCGTCCGACAGAGGGATTCGGGCTGGGAGGCGCAGAATACGCCTGAAAACAGGCGGAAAGCCGATCATACATGCCCGCCCTAAGTCTTGTGAATTTTTATCCAGTATTTCTTTATAGAGCTTTGTCTGGGTTCGCCCGCCGGCCCCCCCCCCCCCCCTCCGTGACTTTACAGCGGTAGATGCTCCCTTTAAAAATTTCTCAAAACCCCTAAAACTACATAAAATCTTCCAACCCTTTCGGGATCAAAAAAAAAACTAAGTTGTTAAATTGATTCCAAACCAAGCTAACTTTTTGAAAAAAGAGCTTCTCTCTGTGAAGAAATAGAATAATTTCGCTGAGCTGTTGGCACAGGCAGAGCCACGTCCAAATTTGCTATGAGACGCTGAGAGACATGATCATGAACAGGAAGGGCTGGTTTATGTAAAACGAGGTCATGTGATTTTTCCAGCCAATCGCAACCGTACACATCCCAGTCATGACGTCGCACAGACATCTCACCCTGCTCTATTCTGTAAGCTGATCTGCTGGCCGCCAAAATGTCAGGAAGCGCCGAAAATGGCGCGATCTTAATAGATGATGCACAGATTTTAACCTAAATTATCGCATGATCTAAAAATTTCGATCAACATAAAAACTGTGCCGATTTCAACTTTGTCGATAATAATCGCTCAACACTAGTGGTGATCAGTTGCCAGAAGCCTCAGGCAGGTCATTTCATATCCCCAAAACATTGTGATAAAAAAGTTGCCTGTATCTCAGAATGGTACCAATAAAAAGTACACTTGAACTCACAAAAAAGTGTCCTCAGAGGAAGTTTTCTTTTGCTTTCTGTTTTTGCTTCTTGCGACCAGCGCTCCACCTCCCAGAGAATATTTTACCTATAGCGAGCAGCGACTAGTCATCCAGCCCTAGTCATTAATCATCATGCGTTTTACTGAAGCGTTCCCTTCCCTGTGCCCATCAATAAATGTATTCCCTTTTGGGAAACAAGTGCCCAAAGGATGAACGTCATAAAAGCTAAAGCCCTTCAAACATCTCGTGATTGTGTTTTTTTTTTTCTTGTTACACCCTACATAAAAAAAGAAAAAAATTCAGTTTCCCAGTACATTATATTTTATGATCAAAAGCACCAAGCCATCATAGACAGAAAAATAAAAAAGTTATGGCTCTCTGAAGACAAAAAGGAAAAAAATGAAAAATACAAAAGTAGTTGTGATCTAAAGGGGTTAAAGTTTGTCCATATTTTTTAAATCCTATTTTTTTATTCCTCTCTTTCCCATCTTGCACATTTATGGCATTCATGTGATATGCGATAAATGTCTGATAGGTGCAAGTCCAGGGATGGAACAAGGGTTAGGTGAAAGTAGGGCTTTGCCCAGGGCACCATTCAACCTGATTTAAGGTGGCACAATTAAATGAGTTTTGCCATAATGCAAAATTCCTTTTTGATTCCGGCCTATAACTCAATACAAGCCGTCCCCATTGAACGGGAAGATTGCCATTCTTGCCCAGTTCTCCCCGTTCTTTTCTATGGCAGTTATAAATATAGCCAAGTGAATGTGCTCAGCAATTTTTGGAACTCCCATAGACCTGAATGAAAGAGAGCTGCACAAGGGCAGCCATCTACTCTTTCTTTGAGGCCAGCTCATAGCCATGGCAAAAACCCTTTTATCATCAGCCCTAAGGAGACAAGTCCCAGTTCCTGACGCTGCTGTGTATTATCAATCTCGGGGGATTGCAGTGAATGGCTACTTTGACATATGATGCTCTATTGGAGCCAAAATGGGGAGCGCATGGGTCATTGGAGTTAGCTCAGTACTGGTTTTACCACCATAGACTTTGATGGTGTATCACTAGAATATGCCAAAGTGTGATAGGTTCAGGTCCCACTTCTTGGACCCGCAATTATCTCGGGAATGGTTTCTCGAAAGTTACAGAGCATACTGGAGAGCCGGGCGCGCATTCTGTTCTATGGATGTTCCCAGTACAGATGAGCGGGAACTCCTATAAAAGAGAATGGAGTTATGCGCAAGTGCGGCCATCTCTCCAGTCTGCTCTGTAACATTCGTGGGCCCTTTCTCAAGATAGGTGCGTTCCATCATGGACTTGGCAATATGCCCTCAAAGTCAATGGTGTCTGCTCTGAATAATTTTCTTTACAATTGTCTGGGGTCAGCATTTACTGTATTGCTGTAAAGGCTGGGGATGGCTACAGACATGATGTCCGAAAAAGTCTTTGTTGTCAGGAGAAGTCATCATGGCAGTTTGGGCAGATGGAGCAGGAAAGGGAATGTCTACAATCAGATAAAAATGTGACCTCTGAGTCACTGGATTCAAGAGATAACGATTCTGTCCCGGGTGGTCCCGGCACAAGGGTCAGGCTGCGGGCATGCCCATGTCTTGTCTGTGTCCCCCTGCTCCGGGGACGAGTGGCGCCGCGGTACGCAGGTTGGGCCGCGGGCGCATTCGCTTGCCGAGAGCCTGGACTTACCTAGCCGCGCTCCTGTCCCCGCGCCGCTCTCTGACGGCTGCAGTGCGCGCTCGCGCCTCCTAGCGCACGCGGCAGTTCTTTGAAATTTAAAGGGCCAGCACGTCACTAATTGGTTAATTACTGGACGCTGGTCCTATATATTGGTTCCGCCCCGGCACTTCCCTGCCAGATCTATTGTGCCCATAGCCTATAGAGAAAGCTTTGGAAGTGCGTTCTAGTGTCTTCAGTGTTCTGACCCTCTTGCTACGTTTATTGACCACGAACCTTTGCCGCCTGCCCTGACCCTCTTGCTACGTCTATTTACCAAGAACCTTTGCCGCCTGCCCTGACACTTTCGCCTGTCCACGACTACGCCTACGCCTGACGATTCTGTACCACGCTCACCCTTGACGGCGGGCTCCAGTAAAAACTGGGTTCTACTTAGACTCCGCTCCCTGGCGTGGCTTATACCATCGCTTGCGGTGGTCCTGCGGATCCACTACCGCTGTCCCTAACAGATTCTGGAATATCTTTATTTACAGCAGAACACTGTGCTTTGATGATCCTCAGTTATTCCTCCTAAAAATGTATGATTAAAGCCTCGCCTACATGGAGTTTTTTTTGTGGTGCAATTAATTGATATTAAAGGGATTTTGCCACATTCTCATTTCATACCTCCTGCATGCAGCTCTTCAGCTCTGTGTTCTCAGAAGGGTGTGTGTGTGATTTGTTTGAATTGCATATCATGTGACCCAGCAGGATGACATCACCATGCCTTTCCTTTCTCTAGTATGTATAGAGCTGTGAGTAGCTGCAATGTAGCTCAGAGGTAAAGTTTTTGTCTTACAGCACAAGGATCCTAGGTTCAAATCCCTGCAGGAACCAAACCTGTGGATTTTTTTTCTCTTTATCAATGCACATACCTGATTGAGGTTTATTTTTTATTTATTTCCACTGTTTGACTAATTACTAAGGAATACAGAGGACGGGAGTAGAATGACAACTCCTGGGGTTTGAACACTCAGTAGCTGCCTGAGAGGAGAGGTGATATCTGAGCATGTCTGGCCAGGACTGAGGAGCTCAGTCCTGGTGGTATCCCCTGGAGATGAGCTGTAAACAGTGGATCACTAAAAAAGCAGCTTAAATAAAAACGATCCAGAATTCTAAATAATGATGAATGATGAAAATGTTTATTATTTAATTTGCAAGCTTTCCACATGAATTTTACTTTGTGGCAAAACCCCTTTAACTATTGAGCTACAGTTGCAGGACAAAGACCTATAGTATACTGAGCTTCCTGCAATCATATGCACTGCAGCTGTCATTAGAGTTAAAATCAGTTAGCAGTGGATATTACCTCTCTCCTTGTCAACAGAATATGTCCCTAAAGTGTTACACCGTCAGTGAGGGTTAGACAAAACTCTTTCACAAGGGGAATGGTAACAGCCAGTTGTTACTTTATTCATATATTTCCAGGAGGAATAACAGAGGAATGGCAAAATTCAAATTCCTATGAAAAGATGTGAGGTGACCGGTTCTCTTTAATTGTTACTGCTGTCTGGCTTTCATATGGTCAATCTATGGCAGGATTATTGGTTATTTTCGGACTTTGTGTGGTTTATATATTTAAAGGAGTGAAAGGGATAAAAGCGAATAAGTTTGGCATAGCATACTCTTATTTTTACTTATATTGGAGGGTGATATGGGATGTGGGCTGGAAGGCTTTGAATGCCAGGGCTGCTTTATAGTCCCAGTCCGGCCCTGCTCGCGGTGGCCCAGAGGATCCAGATACTCGGCTTTTCTAACCACCTGCATTAGAAAACGTGATAATTCCAACATGATAACGACCCCCAACACCTCCAAGACGACAACTGCCTTGCTAAAGAAAATGAGGGTAAAGGTGCTAGACTGGCCAAGCATGTCTCCAGATCTAAACCTTATTGAGCATCTGTGCGGCATCCTCAAATAGAAGGTGAAGAAGCACAAGGTATCTAACATCCACCAGTTCTGTGATATTGTCATGGAGGAGTGGAAGAGGATTCCAGTGGCTGCAACCTGTGAAGCTCTAGTGAACTCCATGCTCAAGAGAGTTAAGGCAGTGCTACAAAATAATGGTTGCCACACACAATTTTGACACTTTGAGTACAATATGTCCATTTTCACTTAGGGATGTACTCACCTTTGTTGTCAGCGGTTTAGACATTGATGGCTGTGTGTTGGGTTATTTTTAGGGCACACCAAATGTACACTATTAGGCTATGTTCACACGGCTGATTTCAGAACTGATTCACGTTGGATTTCCGACGTAAATACGTTCCGAAATCAGTTGCAAATCAGTTTCAAATAAGTGCCACTAAGTGTGGCACGTATTTGGAACTGATTTCCCGACGGATTCACCAGCCCCATTCATTATAGTTGGTGAATCCGTCCGGAAATAATTGACATGCACATTGTTTTTGCGGCCGGATTGCGGCCGCATTCCGCGGCCGCAATCCGGAACGTAAATAAGTGTCGTCTGAACGACGACACGTATTTCCCATTAAAATCAATGTAAAACGGCCAGTTATTGTTTGTAAACTGATTTCGCAAAGGATTTGCGGCCGTAAATACGGCTGCAAATCCGTTGCGAAATAAGCCGTGTGAACATGGCCTTATACTGTATGCTGACTACATTGTATCAAAGTATCATATGTTAAGTGTTGTCCCATGAAAATCTAAGCACAAAAGGGTGTGTACTATAGAATGTAACTTTTAATAAATATGTTTAAAAAGACAGTTGCCAAAACAAATACAAAAATAAACAATGGTACAAAATAGCAAACAAATGTAAGTATGCGGAGAATAAAAAGATGACTCAGAGGGGCACAAGGTGGGAAAAGATACCCTGACACAATCCCTGTATTAATTTGTACAGACAGCACTCCACAAGTAGATTGTGCAGCAAAAAGTGGATTTATTTCATATTATTTCTTCACTGTATCCTTGAAGCAATATGTAAAGTGACATTAAAGTCATGTGACGGTCAGTCTGGGACCTTTTTCAAACTAATGTCACAAGATTCTGTGGTTATAGAATAAGAGGAAATAGGGCACGCCGCACTGTACACACCTCCGGGCTGCGGCCATATTTCCTCTTCTTCTATAACCACAGAATCTTGTGACATTAGTTTGAAAAAGGTCCCAGACTGACCGTCACATGACTTTAATGTCACTTTACATATTGCTTCAAGGATACAGTGAAGAAATATGAAATAAATTCACTTTTTGCTGCATAATCTACTTGTGGAGTGCTGTCTGTACAAATTGCTACTTTTCTTGGGATTCAACAGTATCAGACAAGCACCCCTTCGTGATTACCATTTTGGGGTGCCGCCCAAGTTTGTATTGTTCACAATCCCTGTATTGCCCTACTTGGCCTGTTTAAAGCCCTATAATGCAAAAACACAGGGTGACCATTCCGAAAAGGATGACCCCATCTGGTATAATGTCCCTGGTGCACACTGGTCGCTACACTGTCCCTCATAAGATACTCCAAGAAGGTTCCAACACTCATGTGCCAACACTCATCAGGGGATAAATTTGGCATAAAGGGTACCAATTAGAACTGACTACAATAAACATAGTTTGGGCATATACAAATTCCCCAGTGTATGCCCAAACTGGGGCAATTCATCCATTTTTCCAAGTGGTAATTATCTGCATGGCACACTACCATAACATATTTACCCAGTTTAACCGTAAGCCACAGGCTTTAATGTTACAAGGGCTGGATCTGACTTAAACCCTTTGTAATAGTCTCCAAACAAGGTACCAGTTTGTAAGATAAATAATAATCATCTTTATTTATATAGCGCCAACAGACAAAAAAACAAACATTACACATTAAAAAGCTTCATACTTATCAGACACAAAGGGCCACATGTATGAACCTGTTTAGGTCTAAAACTCACTTTTTTGCCCATAGGTTTTATGGCAAAAGAGTGAGTTTTAGATCTAAAAAGTTTCATACATGTGGCCCAAAGTGTGAGGGCCTTGCTCACAAGAGCTTACAATCTATTACAATCTATAAATATATATGTCTATACATGGCAATATATTATAGCTAGGGGGAAAAATAAGTCACATTTTATTTTTGTAGTGCATAAAGTACTAAAACTTAACACCCCTAAAAATATCTAATTTTGGAAAGTACAACCCTGAAAGAATGCATCCAAGGATAAAGTAAGTATATTAAATCCACATGTGTTTCACAGATTTTTTAGTTTTGGGCCGTGAAAATGAAAAAAAAAAATTTTTTCTAATAATATGTGGTTACAGATCAAAATATTTTCTTTTTTGCAAGGAATTCAAGGGAAAAAGTACCACATAATTTTTTGTTACACAATTTCTTTGGCAATACCCTATACGTGGATGTCAACTGCTGTTTGGGTGCATGGCAGGGCTTACAAGGGAGGGAGCAAATTTGGGTGGGTGCTATGTCGAATTTGCAAAGCCTCTAGGTACCTTTACAGGTGAAACTTTCCAGAAGTCACCCCAGTTTGGAAACAACACCTCTCATGGACTTCATCTAGGGGTACAGTAAGCATTTTGGCCCCGCAAGTGTTTCATAACAGTGGGCCGTTCTAATGGAAAAGTAAAGAACACATGAATCTAATCGCTTTTTAATCCATTGTTTGGAGAGAGGATGAATAAAATAGAGGAATCCTGGTATTGTTTTTATATTTAAAAATGCTTATGTATCACTATATTCTGGAAGCCATCACTTTTTTATTCTTCTGTTGGCTTTTTTGTGTGGATGTACTGACATTTTTTAAGTACTCGTTTGGGTGTCACATGACTTTTTAATTCCTTTTTATTCCATTTTATGTGCAGTGAGATGAACAAAAATCTAAATTTTAGCATAATTTTTTCTTTTGGGGCGTCATCGAATAGGTTAATTAACATAGGATTTTTATAACCTAGGTTGTTACACATGCAGCGATACCAAATATATTCTTACTTCTTTTGGATGACTGGCATTTATAATAGCAAAAGGGTAGTGTGCATGTTCCATTCCAGACACGAATATCCTTCATACATTGTGTGAATAGAAATAAAACTTATACCACACGTTACATATTTATTTTTGCAGTGAAGCCTCTTCTGCATTTGTTTGGGTCATAGGACTTAGTGCATATACTCAGCCTGTGCACCAGAAGTATATTCTTGTGCATTAGCTTAACATACACATAAAAAAATGGTAGTTATATATTGTAGTTATAAAACGAATCCAGTAGAGGTCACTCAATGAACGTCGTACAGTGACTTCTTGAAATTGCAAAGGAAAGTTTCATGTTTGAATCCTAGTGTAAATTGAAATAAATTGTTCATATTTCAAACTTTTATACTCCCTATGAATGATTGTTATTATTGATATATACAAAGAATGTTTCATTTTTTTTTTGTTTTTTTTTTTTGTATTTCCACTACTAAGAAGGCTGGTGTAGGTTGTTAAAAAATTTCAATATTTGCTGTTGTTTTTTTCATCCCTTTTCCCTTGTATAAGTTTAATACTTCCTGACTCAACTTTAACACTGAAGTTCTCACTCTTTCATCCCTTGGTTTTCATGTCTTTCAAGAGACATTTTATTTTTTCCATTAACATATCCATATGAGGGCTGTAAAGCCAAACTTTGACACCCAAAGTTGTTACTCATTTATCCCTTGGTTTTCATGTCTTTCAAAAGACACTTAGGGCATGTCCCCACGGCAAGGGTTTTCGGACGGTTTTTCAGCCGGTTTGCGGTTTTTCAGACGCCTGAAAAGCCGGCCGAAAACTAGCACAATTGTGCTCTATGGAAAACCCGTGCAGCAGTCCCTAATGCACGGGTTTCCCGTCTGGCGGTTTTGCCGCCAGCGGTCCGGCGGCAAAACATTGAGCAAGCACATTCTTCCGTCCGATTTTCGGACGGAATCTGTGCTTCTCAATAGGAGGGGGGAGGGCTCTTCTCTGCTCACCCGCGGCCGTGGGGACGGGCGCAAAACAGGACAAATACCGGCCGGTATTTGTCCTATGCCGTGGGGATGCGCCCTTAGGGCGACATGCATGAAATATTGCGTGTTAACAACAAATTTGATTCGCATAATAATGGCATAGAATGTGCTTGATTTATAAACCCGCTCTACAACGGGTCATAAATCAGGCGCATTCCAGTGCTAGGACGACATTTCTGGCTCAGGTAAACTTCTTTAAAAGTGGTATACCTGTTCCAGCTGTAATGCGCCTAGAAATGCCATAGCGAAGCTGTAAATATGTAGCTTCGCTACAGTTCTAGTGTGCCCTATGAACAGTGCTACATCTAAAATCGGTCTGAAAAGACGCCAGATATCTGGCGGACCCCCATTCATACATGTCGCCCTTAATTTTTCCTTTGACATAGCCATATGTAGGACAAAAAACATATAACATATTGAAAGACTTTTAACAATTTTTTATAGGGAGGATGGCAGAAAACCTTATTTCTGCCATTGGTTAGTTTTAGTTTTTGTTGCTATTTCCTGTGCTATAAAAATCAGATGTTAAATTTATTCTGTAGATCAATTTTATTACAATGATTAAAACTTTATATAGATTTTAGGATGTTTTTCTTTTACTGCTATGTGGCCCTACATTCTGAGATACATAACCTTTTTTTTGTTAATGCAGCTTTGTGAGGGTTTGTTTCTGCAGGACTAGCTATCATTTTTATTGGCACCAATTCCAGGTACGTGCATTTCAAATTTTTTTCACTTTTCTTTGGAAGACAAAATGACCAAAAAACAGCAGTTATTATTATTTACCATACAAAATAAATACTTTTAAGTTTAAATAGTTTGAACTTTTACAGATGCAGTAGTAGCAATAATGTTAATTTTTTTATAGTTTATATTTTTTGCTTAATGAATAGTGGAGTGATTGGGCTATTTTATATTTTTTCACTTTTTATTAATTATTTTATATTTTATTAAGACCACAATTGGACTATAACATAGAATACACTGCAAAATATATGTCAATATTTGCAGATGGTACTAAACTCTGTGAAGTTATCAACACAAAGTACAATAATAAAATATTACAGAGAGATACAATGAAGTTGGAGGCTTGGTTTGAGAAATAACAAATTAAGGTTAAAGTGGATAAATATAAGGTCACATATTTGGGCTGGGAAAACGCAATGGAAGGGGGACAGGGAGGGATGAGGGAGATCACTTACCTCCACTGTTTGCACATTGGACATTGACTTGTAGGCTGTCATGGGCACTCGTGGTGACAACCTGCAAGTGTAGAAGAGCAGTAGTGCTTTAAGACGCTCAGAAGACACTCTCTTGAAGTCAATGGCTGCAGGGGCTCGCCTTGCCCTCTCAGCTTGATCTCCATCACCTCTTCCCAGTCCCCCTACTCGACCCGCCCCCCCCCCCCATGGCCTATCCAGCTATCCTGAATGCTATATAGGCTATCCAGCATCCAGTAAGGGCTGAGAGGCACCCAGAAAAGCTGGTTGCCTGCTCTGGGGGATGGATTATACTCAGTTTTACTGGCTGCTTAATAGCCTACCTATTATCTGGGAAAACTGGGGGATGTCCCATCCCCCACTGTAGGCGCCCAGCTTTTCTGGATGCCTTCTGTGGGGAATGTCACCCAGCTTTCCTGGGAACTAAATAACCTATCCAGCATCTAGTAAAGCTGAGTATAATCCATCCCCCAGAGCAGGCAACCAGCTTGTCTGAGTGCCTGCTGAAGGGATGGGACATCACCCTGCTTTCCCGGATGCTAAATAGCCATCCAGCATCTGGGAAAACTGAGTGGCACCCCAATCTCCACAGCAGGCAACCAGCTTTTCTGGAAGCCTGCTGTGGGAGCTGTCACCCAACTTTCCTCGCACGATTGACTATCCAGCATCCGGGAAAGCTGTTACCCATCCCCCACAGCAGACACCCAGCTTTTCTGGGTGCCTGCTGTTGGGGATGCAACCCAGCCTTCTCAGGTGCTGGATAGGCTATCCAGCATCTGGAAAAGCAGGGTGATTCCTCATCTGTAGGGTTTCTTTTTTTTTATTTACAGGTTTTCATTTTGGACTACAATGGATACGTTGGACTATGTGAGACCAGTGTTGTCTCTATTTATTAAATAAGTCGGTCAACGAGGGCTTGTGTCGGGAGTGTTTATTTAAATAAATTATTTGGTGGTTGGTTCTGTGTTCTTTTCATTTTTAGTAATGGAGGCCTCTGACAGAATTTTCTCCATTACTGTTTTTATTACTATTGGGGCTTATTGTCAGACAGCAATGAGTTTTGTCACCCCACGGCTTGTCACTATTACCCCAGTTCCCAATGTACCACAGGTTCTAGGAAAAGCCGGGATACTGTCAGAAGGCGGACCATCTAATGTGATGGTCTGCTTCTGAGACAGCTGCGGACTGGTAGTTTTAGGGTGAGAAGGGGCCAATACACATGGACCTTCCCACTCTGATAGTATCAGGCTGCAGCTGTCAGTTTTACCATTTGTTGTAAAAAATGGCAGGGGCCCCATAGCATTTTTATTTTAATAATTTGTTCTTTTCACATTTTTAAAAAAGTGAGGTACCCCATTTTTCATAACCAGCCAAGGTAAAACCAATGGCTACAGCCTGATACTATCAAGATAGGAAGGTTCATGAATATTGGCCATTTCCTACCCTAAAAATTTCAGTAGCATGCACATCAGAAGTGAACCATCAGGTTAGATGGCACCCCCTCTGTCAGTAACATGGCTCTTCCCAGTACCCCTGCTGTGTTGGGTACTTGGGTAATAGTGACAAGCGGTTAGTGCAAGCCTTGTAGTGATGAAAAACCGCTGGCTGACATCAAGCTCCGCCGATAGTAATGAAGAGGCGTCTATCAAGTGCCTCCTTTGCTAAAACTGGAATAACTTGGTAAAAAACAGAACACAGAAATGGAAAAAAATATTTTATTCAAATAAACACTGCCCAACACTAGCCCTCGTTGACCATTTAATTAAATAACTAGATGCAACGCTGGTCTGACATACTAGAACAACAAAACACTGAAGGTTGTAAATGCCTTTCCAATCACATACTTATGTGTTCAAAAATAGAACCAATTCCCGAAATGACCGGGCGTAAGGGAGAGGGGAAAACGCCCTTATGTACCTTGGGTAGGGCATGGAAAATTGGAACTTTGGGAAATTTTACATTAAAGTTATCCTTTACTTTCGCATCCAAAACCCTCAACGTGATCCCCTCCTCAATTAATTTACCTGTAAGCTCTCCTAACAGTAACCCCCCCTTTTACGAGATGCCATTAGACCCTTAGGTTTAGGACCAGGTTTTAGAGGGAATGTCATGTGAAACCCCTTTACCAACCGATCAGCATGAACTGAGGAAGCAGTTAACCATGTCCGCTCCTCTATTCCAAATTCAAGCTCAAATGGTAGATTCCCCTCAACCTGCAGCAGAGGGGGGGGGGATTCTTTAGATGATTGAGAGAGGATGCATATCTTGAAGAGAGACTTATGGAAGAAATCATGCATTTAAAATGACAAAGGGAGGGGGGAAAACGGAAGAAAACTGGATTAATAACCTGAAGAATTTCATATGAACCAATAAATCTCAATGCCAACTTATGACAAAGTACTTTGAGTTTCAGGTTCTTGGTTAAAAGCAAAAGTTTATCACCCATGAGAATACAGACACCACAGAGCATTTCTTATCAGTATTGTTATTTTGAATAAATTGGGATTTCTTCAGGTTTGACCGAACCTGAGTCCAAACTGTACACAATTTATTTGATTCTATCTCCACATATGGGAGAAAGAAAAGTGAGCATGAAAACCATAATTACAAACGAACAGTGAAGTATTAATGGATACATGGTGACAATTATTGATACCAAACTTTGCTAGAGAAAGGTAAGCTAGCCACTCTGCCTGATTATCCGAACCATGGCACCTAACGTATTGCTTGAGAGTCTGATTAAAATGCTTAGTCTGACCATTAGACTCAGAATGGAACGCCGTGAAAAAGGATAGCTGGATTCCGAGTTCAGTAAGGAAAGCCCTCCAGAATTTAGCCACGAATTGAACACAAATAAGGCAAACTACATGGTCAAATCCATAATAACATCACAGAGCATGGACAGTCACCAGTAAGAGCGAGCAATAAGTTTTTTTAGTTCCTGCAATTCCTGAATGACCACAAATAAAGGAATCTTGTAACTCATTGAACAGCCAGAGGGCACGCAACGTTTCGGGGGGAACCTCCCCCTTTCTGGTGCTTGAGAAAGGGGGAGGTTCCCCCAAAATGTTGCGTGCCTTGCGCCACGCCCGCCTGTCAGAAGGATATGCACTCTAAGATGGGGTAGCCAGGCTATGCGGTCACAGTATCGCAGCATGGAATTGCGCTCTTGATCTGCTTCTGCTGCCCACTATGGATCGCCATTAGTGATGAGCGATTACGTTGACTATCGCCATCGGGTCGATAGTCGATATCGGCAATTATCAATAAGATATTCGATAGTCGATAATAGATTATCGCCGATGACCATTAAAGTCTATGGGAGAGGAACAACACCTTCATTATTACACCCAAACAGGGATAGAGAAGCTGGAATTAACATCCACAACAGTCAAATGGATATGTGCAACATCTTAGGCAACACACTTAGGTTATAAAAGCCACAGAAAAAAAACTCACAGACCATTCACTATCCCTGTCTTGCACCACAGCATGACCCTTAAACCTGCATGACCACAAATTAAAAAGTGCCAGAAGGCAGTATGATTTGAACCATCATTTACTTGAACTGGACATTGAATGGTCATACTGCGTAACAGGACAGATATAGTTAATGTCCAGTTCAACTAAAATGGTGGTTGAAGACCTCCTTTTTCCGGCATTTTTAATCTGGGGTCATGCAGGTTGGGGCTCATGCTGCGTTCCCGGACAGGGATTGAATATCCCTGTCCCGGAACCAGCATGAGCCCCAACCGCATGCCCCAGATTAAAAGTGCTGAAAAAGGGGTCTTTCACCACCATTTTAGTTTTAACTGGACATTTCTATATCTGTCCTGTACAGCAGTATGACCTAAACCTGTCTGACCCACAGATTAAAAAGTGCTGGGAAAAGGAGTCTTTCAACCACCATTTTAGTTGAACTGGAACATTGACTATACCTGTTCGTTTCACAGTATGACCATTAAAACCTGTCTGACCACAAAATTAAAAAGTGGTGGAAAAGGAGTCTTTGAAACCACCAATTTTTGTTGAACTTTGACATTGACTATACCTGTTCTGGACCGCAGTATGACCATTAAACCTGTCTGACACCCCAAATTAAAAGTGCGGAAAAAAGGAGTCTTTGAACCACCATTTAGTTGAAATGGACATAGACTATCCCTTCCTGGGCCCCCAGCATGGGGCCCCAAACCTGCTGACCCCAGATTAAAAAGATGCCGGAAAAAAAGGAGTCTTTGAACCACCATTTTAGTTTCACGGACATAGACTATCCTTGTCCTGGGCCACAGCGTGAGCCCCAAACCTGCATGACCCCCCGATTAAAAAGTGCCGGAAAAAGGATTTTCAAAACCATTTTAGTTGATGGACATTAACTAACTTCCCGACCGCAGTATGACATTAAAAACCCGTTGACCCGTTAAAAAGTGCTGGGGAAAAGGAGTCTTTAACCCCATTTTGT
The DNA here is from genome assembly GCA_025379985.1 of Phyllomedusa bahiana. NCBI lineage: Eukaryota > Metazoa > Chordata > Amphibia > Anura > Hylidae > Phyllomedusa > Phyllomedusa bahiana. Next base: position 14,874 of record JAODAL010071780.1, read on the forward strand.
TGAACTGGACATTGACATCCTGTTCTGTCCCAGTATGACCATTTAAACTTTTGCCCACAGATTAAAAGGCCGGAAAAAGGAGTCTTTGAACCACCTTTTATTTACTGGCATTTACTATACCTGTCCGGGTAAAAGCATGGCCCCCCAACCTGCATGAGCCCCAATTAAAAAAATGCGCAAAAAGGAGTCTTTTGAAACCACCATTTTAGTTTACTGGACATAGCATCCCCGTCCCGGGCCCCCAGGCCCCCAAACCTGCATACCCAGATTAAAAAGTGCCGGGAAAAAAAAAGGTCTTTCAACCACCATTTTTGTTTAACTGGACATAAATATATCTGTCCCGAACCCCAGTATGACCCTTTAACCCTGTCTGACCACAGATTTAAAAAAGGGTGGGGAAAAAAGGGGCTTTCAACCACCATTTTTGTTTAAATGGACATGCTATTCTGTCCCGGGCCACGTTGGCCCCAAAAACCCGCTGACCCCAGATTAAAAAATGCCGGAAAAAGGAGTCT
>JAODAL010071781.1:0-15388 GCA_025379985.1 Phyllomedusa bahiana
AAAATTGCGATTTTTTCCCCAATTTAAAGCATGGGTATATCACTTCATTTTTCTATCTTTCAATTTCCTAGTTTGTTGTCTTTTTTTCCCTTCAGGCATCTCAATTTATTTTTCTATTTATTTATTTATGTATTTATTTTTTAATTCTGGAATTTGAAATCTCTTGTACACAAAACTGCAATAATAAATAATAACATTAAAAAAGTAAATTCCTCCAATGGTATTTTGACTTTTTGTTTTTAAATTTAAAAAAACAACCCAAAAAAAAAAAAAATAGGTGTTTTGAAAAATGAATTTCCTCTTTCTTACGGTCTGAAAACCCAAACAGTTATAGAAAATCCCAAATACTCCGTTTATTAATCTAATAAAAAAAAATAAATCACGTCATGTAAAAAAACACAAAAAATAGTTACAACTTTTGGCACACAGCTTCTTTTGGGAAACTGCCACTAAAATTTTTCTTTAAAAAAAAAATAAAAAAAAAAAGCCAGGGAGTGGATACAAGAGGAATGGGAAAAAGTAAGAACTTCTTCTACCGGTTCCATTTCTGGCTCTAGCTCTGCAGTGGCTGTTTTTGTAAAAAAATCCACATTAAAAACCCCCAACAGCATAAAATTTGAGTGTTTCCATTGAACCTGCAGCAGAATGAGTTTACAAAAAAGCCCGTACTGGATAAAAACAGGGGTTTTTTTTTAAAGGATTGCAATTCGCTGTTTTTTTTTTCTTCTGCTCCCAGGCAGGCTTGTACCTTTCCATGGTAGCAGGCAACAAACAAACGTTGGGAAATCCCAACCTGAACCTCTTTCTATGGTTTTTTCCCCAAATTTAATGTTTTGCAAATATTGATCAGTTAGCAAAAAGGAGACGGTGGGAAAAAGTTTGACCGCAGGTCCGCTTTTCGGGTTTGTTTTTTGCCTTTACCATGGAAAGCCATAATTCTGAGGAGGCAGTAAAACAAACAGTCACATTTTTTTAAATAAAAACCAAAAATTACCCATTTCATTTTGATGGGAACTTTTATTATTACATGCCACACTAACTTGAATTAGTATTAAATATCAACTTTTTCACGTTTACAGTGAAATTTACAGTATTGAGACATTATTTCAGTCTTTATGTGGTAAGCCGGGCTGGAGAGGAGAGCAGAGAAGAGGGCAGGAGCAGCAGTAGCCATTTTGCTGTTGCTTTGGTCACAGTGGCTAAAATTTTCAACAACCACACCTCTCATGCTACTCTAGCACGGATACCAATGAAGAGAGGATCTGCACGTGGGACGGCAGGTGGTAATCCCCCGCTCCCCCCACTGAGGTACTTTAAGGGCTTGTCCCCACATCAAGGGTTTCAGTCAGTTTTACAGAAAGTTTCTGGATTTGAAAGCTGCCTCTAAACCGACTGTCAACCACCCTGATAGACTTTAACAGATAATCCAGTCACCACTGGACGGATTTTCCACTAGAAGTTTTTTTACACCACCGGCGGTCCGAAAAACTTAGAACACGTTCATTCTTCTGTCCGGTTTTTGGGCAGAACATGAACTTGTCACTAGTTGAGGGGGACAAGCGAATCTGCAGACAGAACTGTCCCCCAAAACCACATACAAGCTGTCAAAATACCGGCCAGATTCTTTAATCAGAATCCGGATGCTATTTACATGCTGCCACGTGGACGCAGCCTAACGGTGATGGTCTTTAGCTCAACTGCCCGGATTAGTGGGTGAGGTGCCCTGGGTGTTTGTGCAGATGAATCAGGCAGGAGATGTGGTGTTAATAGGCTTAAAAAAACACTCATCTTTACTTCCCAGGTAAGATGTTATATACATAAGGAGCAGATATTTCTCAAATAAACATTCCTTCTGTCCAAGCCACATAGCCTTGCAGTAGAGGAGCAATAATTCCACTTTTCAAGTCCCGTAAGAGCCTTCCAGATATTAATCAAACAAGGAACTTGTCGTAACTCCCATGTGATTTGGGCTTTCCTAGAACCATTTTGGGGTATTGGGCCAGGCCAGAAGCTACTGGGTCCCAAAGGCCATGAGGTGTGTACGGGACTAGAATTACCTCATGACTTTTCCTTGGATTTAAAGTCCTGCTACTAGACTAGACTGCTGCTTGCTTTCTTTTAGAGCTGTTCCTCAATTACAGGTCTTCACCTATTCGGCCAGGGAGTGAAGGGTGGAACTGGCCCCTGAGCCTAGGGGAAAGCTAACCCTCTGTCAGGATGGCATGATGTATCAAAACTGACTAACCAAAGAACAACCTTACACTAAATTTACCTAACTTTAATAACATTCCTACTCCCCTCTTATTGCCATGGGAACCCCCCTCTCCTGAGGTTGAGTAGCTGTGAACTGATTTACTGATCTGCTTACCAGGCATGACTTTACACTTGTCAAACCTTCATTAGACAGAGGTCACATAAGGATCAGCATTGCACCTTACAGACATTTCTCATAGCATAGATATCACAGCTCAAGTAATGTACAATAACATCTATTCCTGTACATTACATTTGTTCTTGCTTACCCGATGTCTTTGGACAAGGGCTTCATTTTTTTTCTTTAAGGCTTTGATTTTTTTGTCCAACTCAGCATCTTTTTGCTCCTTCTCCCTGACTTCCCCATCACATAGTGAAACCTGTGAAAAACAACATAAACAATTTTGTACTTAATGGGGTTTCACCATTGCAAATATTTGTAAGGGTTCAGTGGATTCGCTGGACCTCAGCAAGCCCATGAAAGTTTTTCACGCCAGGGGAAAAAGGGGCAAGTAGCCCCCGGTTTTCACCAGAGCCCGCCGCAAAGCGGGGTGGACTTGCTGCGGCGTGAAGCTACCAGGTCGTTTCCCCCGACGTCTTGCTTTGCGGTGGCGGCCGGGGTACTGCAGGTACAAAATCGTAATCCGGAGGCATCGGGAAGCAGGAGGTCAGGCAGGGGGCAAGGTTTGTGGTCAAACAGGCAAGGTCAGGGCAGCAGCAATAGGGAAGGGCAGGAACGTAAGCAGGGGGGACTGGAAAACGGGGAAAAAAATAGGTACAGAACTCACTAACAAGACAAAAACCACCCAACAGATGGCAAGGGGGTTTTGGGGGGGTTTCCCCATAAGGACCGCTCCCGCAATAGACCAATTACCGGGCAAATGGCCCTTTTAAACCCAACCCCGCCCCCGCGCCTTAGGGAAAAGGCACGCGGTGGTGGCCGAGGACCGGGGCCCGGGGTTCAAGGAGCGTGGCGAGGGAAGGGGGGGCCCGGGGCCCGGCAAGCAGGGAAAGGGGCGCGGGGAGCCGCCACCCACGCCCCATCCCTGGGGGAGGGGGGGCCCCCGGGGAGCGGCAGTGCCTGCGACCCCGTGACAGTACCCCCACACCCCCTTAGGTTTTTCCCCCCTTTTTTCGAAACCCGGGAGGAGGGCAGGAGACAGGGTTGGCCTCAGTTCCCAGGAAAAGCTCCTCCCCCCCAACCCTTCCAGTCATAAGAAAGAACCGCTTTTCCCCCCTCAAGTCTTCTCCGCCCCACCCCTTGCCTCAAAGATTTACAGAGTTGGGGCCCGGGGGAAAGGGGAGACAGACCACGGGGGAAACGATTCAGCACCACAGGGTTGAGGAGAGAGACTGGAAGCGTTCGGGACACTTTGAGTGGAGGCAACGGGGTTTAGATACTGGTTTTAACGCCGGGGTACCCAAAAGGCCCAAATCTTAGGGCCCAACTGAGCTGGGCACCCTTTAAGCGGGTGTACTTGGCCATAGCCAAACCCTATCACCCGGTTTAAATTTGGGGGGGGAGGGTCTTCGGGACCTGTCGGCCCGGGAAATTTGGGGCGAGTAGAGGGCCCCTAAAGGGGCCTGTCGCGTGACTTCCAAGTGACTTTAGTCCCGACTTGGCATCCACGGGAGGGGCGTCACACAGGGAAGCGAGGAGAGGGGGGCGGGGGTGTAGCCCAAAAAAATAAAAAAGGGGGAGGGGTCCAGGGACTCAATCTAAGGAATTAAAAAAATTCCGCCAGGGAGGGTCGGGGCCATTAACCAGGGTGGACACAAAATGTGCAAAAGGTACCTAAAACTTGGTTTTTACCCTCCTACCTGCCCGTTTTGGGTTTGGGATGATATCAGACGAAATCCAGCTGAAACCCCAACCGAGCAATAGGGATCGCCAAATTCGATACAAACTGGGCACCCCTGTCAGAGATGATATGCAAATGGGGCCCATGAGTTCCCCAAAGATTGGTGGAAGAATGCTGGGCCACTTGGGGAAACGGGTGGGGAACCCCGGCAGAGAACAAAATGAGACCTTTTAAAAAAATTTTGTTCCCCACCACAAACCGATGACCGTGTTCCCCGAGGAGGGCCGGGGGGAAAAATTCATTAAAAAAAATCCAAACCCCAATATGCGACCCAAGGTTTTCCCCTGGGGGCCGGGAAAAGGCAGGAAACCCGACCCGCGGGGTCCCGAGACGGGGGACTTTGTTTTCGGGGACAGGAGGCAAAAGGCCCGGACAAAGTTTTTAAAAATCCCGAGCGAGGGTGGGGCCAAACCCAAAAATAAATTTGGAAAATTAGTTCAGAGACTTATGGACCCCCAGGGGGCCCCCTTTCGCGAGGCATGCCCCCCCCTTCAGGGTACTAAAGGGCCCCATCCCCGGACGAACATAGGTCTTTCCGGGGGGCAGAAATTTTTAAAGGGCCACAGGGGCTTTTCCCTTTAGGGAAAAACGCTCAGGAGGGATTAATAAAGCGCAGAGCCCCGGGTCCAAACCCCCCCGGGTCAAAGGGCAAAAGAGGGGGCTGGCTCTAAAGTTTGCCAGCTAGGCGAAAATGAAAGGAAAGAAAATCAAAACCCGGCGAAAAAAGGTTTACCGCCCCAACTTTTCCGAGGGAACAATCGTTGGGAACTTGCAGGTAAGAGAAGAAACCCTTTTGAAACCCGGTGAATAAAATCGATTGGGGTAAAAGTCTCCCTCCAGAAAAGGGGGCCCGGGTTTTTTCTAGGGGTAACTTGAAAAGCCAAATTTTAAAGATCACCGAAAGTTTTCAAATTTTTTTTCACCCGGGGGGAAAGTTTTTTTTGAAGAAGCCCCAAGTACGTATTTTTTCCAGAAAGGGGGACTTCTGAAGGGGGGAACCGAAAAGGGGGCGTCCCCCCTCCCAAGGGTAAAGGGGGCCCCTGGCGGGTCCGGGGGGCAACAAACCGGAAAACAGAAAAAACGAAAGCCACCCTGACCCCGGGGGGCCAAATTTTGGGGTTTGGCATTTTTCTTTCGTAAGGGGCCCCCAGCGGGGCCACGAGCCCTCGGAAAAATGGGATGAATTTTTCCCCGTAATAAAAAATTTGGGGAACCCCCAAAAAAAAGTTGGTTGGGGCGGAGGCCCAAAAGGGCGAGGCCATTGGGAGGGCTGCAACCCAATTTTTGAGGGGTCCTTTTTTGGGCCCAGCCGAGATTGTAGCCCAAGAAGGGGAACGGGTGCTTCAAAAGGCCAATTTTTCCAGTTTAGAATATAACTTTTTGGTCCCAGGAGGAAATTTTTGAGTACCTGGGGGGGAAAATGGAGGGGGTGAGTTTTTCCCGGTCAGGGAAAAAAGATTAAAATATCATCCCAAATGACAAACACGCAGACGTAGAAGGTCTCGGAAGGGTTTTTTATTGGGCAAAGTTTCGGAACACCGCCGGGGCGTTGCCCCGGGGGAAACCCAAAAAAGCATTTCGAGATATTTAAAATGGCCCTCTGGCATTTAAAGGGGTTTTCTTTCCCCCTCGTCTCCAACAGAAAAAGGGAATCAGGTTTAAAAAGCCCCCGTTTGAACCCGCCGGGAAAAAAAACTTCCCCGCCATGCCGGGGATCAAACCCTCCGAAAATCAAGCAAAAGGGGGGAACCCATTCTTAAAAAATTTAAATTTTGTTAAGTCCCCAAATAAATTTTGATAAAAGGTCGAAAAGAACCGTCCCGTGGGCGAAAAAAAATCCAAACCCCCCCCCGGCCCACTTAGGGGCGACGGCCCCCGACTTGGGGGGGTAACTCACGTGCCAAAAGGCCCCTCTCCGGGGGTGCCCAAAGGTTTAGCCAGATACTGTTTTCCCCTTTAAACCCCCGTTTCCCCCACCCCGGCCAAAGGGGGAAAAAAACAATGCTGCCCCCAGTCTCCTCCCTTTAGTTATAAGCCCCTTCCTGACCGCCCTTAAACAAACAGGGTCAGAAAACCAACCCGGGGGAAAAGCTTTTAATCCCATAGGCCGATTAACCAGGCTGTAGCCAAGGAATCAAACAAACAAACTCAAAATTAAAGTTTTTTGGGGATTTAATTAGCCCTTTAGGGCACACTAGAAAAGGAAAATTATATAGGAAGGAATGATAAATATAAAGAAAAAAGCCCAAATGCCAACAATTTTTGGATTCCAGACAAAAGGCAGTTTAAAAATGGGCCCAAGTTTACCTTTTGGGGGTTAGCTTTGGATCGGGCTCCCCCTTGGGGAAGGGTTTTTAATGGGGCCCCTGGCTGCTGTGTTTTGGATGTTTCCCAAAAAATGGCCCCACAAAGGTGCCCCCCCCCCCCTCCTTAAAAATCCCCCCCCCGGTTTTAAAAGGCCCAACGGGCTCCGTTTTATATTTTGGTAGGGGGACACCCACAGGGCACCCCCTTTAAAACCCCCCCAAAACACCCCGGACGGTCTAAGAACTCCCTCCCATAAATTTTCCAAAAAACATTTTCTGATACAAACAAAAAAAAAAGGGGGACTATCTGGGCGGGGCCCCCTTGGCACAAAACCGGGGTTTTTTTGGAAACCATCAAAACCCGGCTGGGCATACACGGACATGAAGGATATCAAAAAAACGCCAAACTTAGGGGCCCCCCGTAGTCCGGTTCGGGGATATCCTCCCCAGGGGCCCCCTGAAAACCGGGAAATTTGGGGCGGGCCCGGGGGGGGGAGTTCCATATTTTAAAGAATGAACTCCCCATGAAACCAGTTAAAATAAAAAGCGGTGGGCCCTATAAAAAAATTTATGAAAAAATCCGGAGCCCGGACCCCGACGGGGTTTGGATTAAATTGAAAGCCTTTGAAGGTTTTGGGGGGTTGGGAGGCACATTTTGGTTTCATTGAAAAATTAAAGGGAAAAGGGGAAAGGGAAAGACTTTGGGGAGGTATTCCAATTCCCGGGCTGTGTGAAAAACCCTTTACCGAAAGGCATTTAAAAATGGGCTTAATTAAAAATAAAAAAATTGAGTTTTCCTGGGTTTGGGGGCACTGTGATACCCGCGATACGGAAAATTGGGGATAAAATTTCATTTTTTGGGAGGGGTTTTCTCCTCACACCCCCCCCCCCTTTTTAAAGGGCGAAAGGGAAAAACACCCCCTTTCGGTTTTTCCCCCCAACGCGCCCACCGGGCCCCTTCTCCCTTTGTCGGGACGCCCATCGGTTTTTGCCTTTGGTCCCCGGGCCCTTCCGGGGGCAAATCCCCGAAGTTTTTTACTTTTTTTGGAAAACGCCAGTTTCCAAACCCTGGGAACAACCCCCCTTTTGGTTTTCCGGAGCCCCCTTTTGGTACCAGTTTCAGAGGGTTGGGCCCGGTCTCCACAATGAAATGACCCCCCAAATAGATGGGGTTAGGACCGCTTCAGGGCCCACACTATCGCCAAACCCAAAACCCCTTTTTTCCAGGGTTTGGAAAAAAAGGCCACATCCCTCGGGAAAAAGGGCTTCCGGGTTTTCGGGGGTAAAATAACGGGTTTTCCTGTTCCCTTTGGGTCCACCGGGCCCTGACCACGGGGAAAACCGGGGCCAGAATTCACGGGCGTGGGTTTTTTGTACTAAAAAAATTCCCCCGGGGGTTTAAAGGGTTCGGGGGCCTTGGAAAGAAAAGGGGGAAAGCGGGAACGGGCCGGCCTTGAGGGCTTGGGAAAGGGGGCCTTTTCTGCATTCCTTTTGGGTCCAATCGCTGCGGAGGAAACCTTTTCCCCGGTGGGGTTTTTAAAAACGGGGGCTTTGCCGGCAAACTAAAAAGTGGGGGAAAAAAACCTCCTATAGTAACCCAGGGGTTCCCCAAGAAGGACATCCCTGCTTTTTTGGGCCCTGGGGGCCCCAGGATGCTTTTGGCATCCACTTATCCGGCCTGGCTTCAAGGCCCCCCCCACCTACCCGGTGCCCCAGGTATGGCCCCTAAACTCATGCCCAGCCGGGCATTTTTTTTCCCCGGGCTTGAGGGCCCGCCTCCCCGGGCAGATACTCCAACACCGGGTCAGGTGCAGGATTTAAACCCCCAAAGGTGGGACTGAAAAGGGTTTTATGTCCCCAAAAAGGTACGCACCCCGCGAACCCTTTCCAAGCCCCTTTAAAGCAGCGGGGTTAAACCAACCCGCTAAAAAAAGGGGCGGGGGCCCATTCTTAAATGCCAAAAAGGCCATGACAGGGGACTCGACACCCCCCGAAGGGGGTTTGAAAAAGGGCCCCCAGAGCGTTCCCTTGCCTCACGGGTCGGGGGAAACCCTGCCAATACCCCGGGGCTCAGACCCCATGAGGGTCATTTACTTGGCCCCCGGCCCCAACAAACGAGCAGGTCTTTCGATGCGCGCATTGGTACGAAATCATTTCCCGGACAGCTTTTGACCCCCCTTTTCCCCAAACCAAAGAATCGTGTGGTCTGTTTCCTTCTTGGGGACAGGGACTAAAATTTAAAAAATGAAAAGGCACTTTTGGGACCCCCCGGGATGACCCCCACTTTCGCATCTCTCAATCTCCTCACGCTTTGTGCTGCTGCATTCGGGGGGAAAATCCAAAAGCTGAATTGCCGGATTGGGGGGTGATCCCCGGTGCCCCACGGGATGGAGGGCTGCCCTCCGCCCTTTCCCGGGAAAACGTTAGTAAACCAATCCCCGGGAAAGGGGGTTGGAAAGAGTTCCCAACGCGGGGACCTTTTTGGTCCTCCAGGAGTTTGTCCCCCAAATTTCTCCAAAATCCTCTATTAAACCACCTTCCCGGGCCCGGGGGCCAAAATGGTCCAAAGGTTCTCCGTCTCACCTACTTCGGGCATTTGCACACGGAAGGGGAAACATGCCCCCACTCATGATGCACCTTCTTTCATTTTCCCCGGGGGAAGGCCTTCCCCCTTTCCCCCCGGTCGTGGTCCGGGGTGACCGGGTTTACGGACGCGTTGATTTGCTTGTGCCGACAAAAGGGGCCCCCTTTCCCCAAAGGCTGCCAAAAACTTTTTCCTGTGGTACGGGGACCGGGGACCCACACTTTCTGACCCCCACCTGGGGGTCCCCTCACAAGAAATTCTGGTCGAAACCCACGTTTCTGGTGGGCCTGGGCCCCGGTTGCAAAATTCCCGGGGCACTAGCTGTGTCAAGGCCTGCTTTTTGGGCCCCAGGGAAGGGCGCACAACAAACTCAATAAACCAAACACCTCCAGGGTTGCTAATTCCCCTTTCCCCCAGGCCCTCCTCCCCCGGGGCCGGGGGCCCCCCCTAACCGCCCCGTACAGGACCAAAGGGGAGCAAAAACCCTTTGGGGCCTGTGGACTTCCCGTATGCAATAGTGGGTGGGGGAGGAAACCGCCCCCCCATTCGCGCCCGGGGGTGTCGCCCAAACATTTTAACCCATCTGCTTCGGGGTCCCATTAAACCCCTTTTCCCCACGGGCCTTTAAAGTCGGGGGTTTGGAAACGGGCGGGCCCCACCAAGGGTTTGCACCTGTATCAGCTTACAAAAGGACCCCCTTAAGCTGCACATAACTGGGTCCCCCTGTCAGGAGCATTTCCCTGGGGAAAAGCCCACTCGGAAAAATCTCTGGTGAGGCGGGGGCCAAACCTTGTCAGCCCAAAAGGGTTGACAAGGCTACCGTTTTCCCGGGTACCGATTTTGGCATAGTCTCCCAAACCGCTTTACGAAGCTTTTTCCCCGGGAGCTGCAGGGAAGGGACGCGGCCAAATTTAAAATCCACAGCCACCCTCCTAAAAGGCTCGTCTATAAAAGGGCAGATTAACCATGGGGCTTTGGCCTGGGGCCCCGCCTTCCCCCCCCCTCTTACAGGGGGTCGCACGACCACGGCAGTGGGCAGAACCAAAATCCGTCCCCATTTTTGGCCAGTAAAAAGGCCCACCCTTTTCCCTTTGGGGTTTTGGGTTGTCCCTAGGTGCCCGGGCCCCCTGGGAAATCCATGCCACCCCAACAACCCCCGCCCCTAAAAGGTAGGGTCCCCCAAACCCTTTGGGTCCCTGGGCCATCCCTTTCCGGAAAAACCCGGGCCGGGACCGTCACGTGGTACAGCCTTTCCTTTGGCCCCCGCCCACCCTTTGGGGTTTTCCCGGGTTTCCAAGGGGGTTGTCCCGGGCCCTGCCCTTTTGGGAAGCTTTCGGGCTGTCGTCACCACAAACCCGTGCCTGAAACTTTCGACGGGGACGGGGCCCCAAAGGGATGAGACTGCCACCCCATCTTTTGGGTTCCCCCGGGGACCTATCTCCGGGCCCCACCTACCCGGCACTTTCCTGGTCCGAGGGGAGGATACCTTCAAACCCCTTTGGGGGGCCTCCTGGCCCCGGGCCCCCCCTCCCCCCGCCCTTTAACAGGGGCCACCCCGGGCTAAAACCGCTGGTGGGCTCCCCCCCCTTGGCGTCTATAAAAAAGTCGCCAGTCTGTTTGGGCCCAAACCTGGCCCTTTTACACCCCGTTTGTGGGGAACCCTGCTCTTTTGGCCCTTTTTCCGGGGACCCCCTCCTCCCTCCCATGCTCCCCCAAATGAACTGCCCGCCCCCTGTCGCCCTGGTTTGGGGGGAAAGACCCTCCCCTGTGGCCTTTCCGGGGAGCCCTGCCTCCCCCTAAATTTCCTCCCCCACCCAAAAGCTGCCCTTTCCCCCTTTTTGGGTCCCCCTGATCCCAACACCAAGGAAAAAAACCCCCAGCGGGTTTGGGCTGGACACGTTTTTGCGCCCTTTTGCAACCCCTGACCTATCTCCCCTCCACAGGATGGAGGGGGGAACCCCATGTCACCCACCCCCAAACTCCCCCCAGTAGGCATGTTCACAACATTGTCCACAAATTAACGGGTTTTGGATGACACATCACTTTTAGGGGGAGCAGACCTTGGGGCTTCGGGGGCCCCTAAAAAAACCGGGTTTTCCCACCCCCCCAATTCTTTCCCTAACAAAATCCCTACGGGAAATTTCGGCATACCCCCAAACCCCCCCGCATTCCCTGCCCCGCCCCCCCGCCAAAAAACACCCTGGGGGAAATGGCAGCCCCCGGCAAAAAAGCCTCCAAATTTCCCGGGGAAAAGCCAGGTTTTTTCCGGGAAAAACAAGTCCTTTGGGGACAACAGCCAGGCCCCACCCCAGTCATCTCCCGCCCGGGGTCCAAGAGTCCCAGGGAACAGACCGGGCCCAAAAGGTTTATGGCTGGTTTGTTTTTCAAGGGGGCCTTTTCCCCCCCCCCCACCCCAAAACAAAACATTGGGGGGCCTTGGAAAAGGGGACTGGGACGGGCCCTTTTGGGGCTGGGGACATGCAGCCTTAAATGTCCCGGGTGGGGTTTCAAAAGGGGACAGAGTCGGGGTTTTCCCCCCCAAAATGTGGAAAACATTTGGGTGGGGGGCCCCCCGGGCTTAGGGGAAGGGGGCAAGTGGCCCTGCAGGGAACTTACCCCCTCTCCACTGGGGTTTTTCCCTGGCCCCCGGTTTCCCCGATTGTTGGGCATCTCATCCCCCCGAGGTTTTTCTGTGGGGTTGGCCCCCACAGATTTCCGGTCACGAAGATTCAGCTGGGGTCCCCGGGCAGTTCCACAAAAACCCCTTTCCTGGCGATGAGCCCCCTTTAGCGCTGGGCCGGGGGTTGTGGGTCTTTAAAACCCCAGGTCCCCTGGTCGCCCGGCTCTCTGGAGGGCCCGCATGGGTTTGGCCCCGCTGTCGAAGGGTCCCATGCAAACTCCGGAGCTTTTTCCTTAAAGTCCAGGGGTGAGGGTTGTACTGCCCGGAAACAAAGCCTGCTTGACTCCTCAAGGTCCCGGGGGGCATCGCTTGGGGAGGGCCCCCAAATCTCCAGGCTTTACCTCTGAAACCCAGGAGTCCCGAAACCGGACCCCTGGTCCTCAGGCACATGGTGCTGGCGGGAAATTTTTTTTAAATGCCCCAAGAATGTTCCAGGGCCCACCTTTATCCAGCATGGGAAAGGTTTTCCCCCGCCCTTAAAAATTTTAGACCTGGGTCCAGGGGGCTCTTGAAAATGGCTGGGGGGACTTGGTTTTTTTCCACTTAAGACCCGTAATTGGTGTCACGGGCCCCCGACGTTCCTCGGCCCGCCCGACGGTTCGGGGACTGCCCCCCCAAACCGTCGCGAACCCTTCGGGAGCTTTCCCCCCTATCCCCGCACGTTTTTGCGCTGCTAGGAAAAGGGCCCTTTTAGCTCGAGGGTCCCAACCTCAAGCTTAGGGAGGGCAGCTTGCGGGGAATACCAAAAGGGGAATGCCCACTGGGGCCACTACCACCTGTGACTGCCCTTGGAAGGAGCCCAAACTGGACTCCCCCTCGCCTTTATATCCCCCCAGCCTGGGCCGGCCGAGCTCCTCCTGGCTAACTTCACCGACTGTTTTTCCCCCGGGGCCCACAGTTGCCCTTTTCCCCGACCACCATCCCTTTCAATGCAACACTTTGGTTACTTGACACAAAAACTGAAAACCCGAATGCAAACCCCAAAACCTTTGTATTTTCACTCAGACTGGTCTAGTGCCGGTTAATTTTTAATACCCCAGCAGCAAAACCCACTGCGGCATCCCCTTTGTGTTTGGGAGTACGGGAAACCCACTCAAAACACTAATTTTCTTGATCCCACCCCCTCCCCGCCCCCAAAAGGGGACGAAAAAGTCCAACCCCCCGGCCCACTTGGGGGGACGACGGCCTGACTTGGGGTGTATCTCGATGTTGCACGGGCCCCCTTTGGGGGGGCGCAAAGGGCAGCCAGATACTTTTCCACTGTTAACCCCTGTCCACACAGGCACAGGGAACCCAAACCCAAAGCTGCCACCCATTTTTCCCCGTTTTTTTAAAAGACCGGGCCGGAAACCCACTTACAACAGGGGCAGGAACCAACCCTGGGGTAGCTTTTATACTATAGCCGGAACTAGGGGTGGGGCGATGATCACGACAGACAACTCCCGATTAAAGTTTTTAAAGATTTAATTACCTTTAAGGGGCCCCCACTAGTCGGGAATAATTTCAAATGATAATATATACAAGGGGGGAAAAAATCAAGGAAAACATACAAAAATGGATACAAAAAACAAAAGGCCCGTTTAAAAAAGGGTTTAAAATTACCTTTGGTTTTGCTTGGTTCTTTGGGGGACATTTTGGGGGGGGCGTATGTGGCCTGGCTTCTGTTGGAAAGGGTCCTCCTGGGAAAAAATCCCTTTTGGGGCCCCCCCCCCCCCCCTGGATCAACCGGGGAGCCCCCCACGGGGTCCCCGCTTATATCTGTGAGGGGACAGCCCACATGGACCCCCTTTCACGCCCCCCCAAAACCCCCGGGACGGTCTAAAAACCCCCTCCCCCTCAGTCATTCAGTTTTCTGGGTACAAACACAAAAAAGGACTATAACCCCCGGCGGGCCTTGGCACAGAACCGAGCTGGGGGGCCCCCAGAAAAAACCCTGGCCAACACCGGCCCCCTTTTGGAAAAATCAGACAAAGCCTATCTTTTGGCCCCGTAGGTCCGGTTCTTTGGGTATCTAAATCCCTAAAAGCCCCGGAAACCCCCCGGGGGAAAAAAAAAAAAAGGGGGCTGTGCCTTTCGGGGGAGTTCCATATTTTGAGATATAACTCCCATGCAAACCCTTATGACTGGTCGCCATAAAATCGATATTTAAATTAAACGGAGACGACCCACTGGGTTGGGGTTTAAGAAACCTTTTTAAGCTTAGGGGTTTTGAGGCAGCTTTTTGTTCATGCTAAAAAAGGGGAAAAGGGGAGTTCTTTTTAGGTATCCAGATGTCCCGCTGTTTCAAAAACCTCCCCAAAGGCAATTTTCAATGGGGTTAAATTAAATGTTAAAAATTTAGGTTTTTTCCTTGGGGGGGGGGCAGCTGGATTAACTTTTACTGATACCAATTTTTGGGGATGAAAATTTTATAATTTTTGGGAAATGGGAAATTTCTCTCACACCGCCCTTTTTTTTCTACAAAAAGAATCCAGCCCCCGCGGGCGAGGAAGACTTGTTATTTAAGCCGTTTCGGAGGTTTATCCCCGGATTTAAAATCGGACATTTGCGTTAGTTTCCGGGGCGGAGAGAAAGGGGAAAACTCTACCTCGATTTTTGGGGTATTTCCCCGGTAGCAGTCAATTTTTTAAAAATTCGAATGGCCCGTGCGAAAAGGGAGAGTTTCGCCCGTATTTTTCGGAAAAAACATCGGCAAGGTCCTGTACTAGTGGGAAGACCCACAGAGGGGTTCGTAACTTTGACAGAACGGGCCGAAAACAGGGCGGAGTAAACCTGGGGGACAAAAGTGGGGGGGGTGGGGCCATTGGAGGGTTTCCCCAAGGGATATTTTTACCCCCTTTTTCCCGTCCAAACGTAGCATGGATTTTTAGCCAGGGAAGGCCCCGGGGATTTCCCAAGAGGATGAGGGGAATACAACATTTTTCAAATTTTTTTCCTTTTTGAGCGCCCCACCCGCAACATTAGGGAAACCCCCCGGGGGGAATAACCCGAAAGCGCCTTTAGGGCATTCGCCCACTTGACCCAAAGGGGGAAAGAACAAGGGGCGCTTTAGGGGGCACCGGGGGAATTTAAAACCGGGGGAAACCCGAGCTTGGCTGATAAAATTCCCGGGGGACCCCCCCAAACCAGAAAAGGCGGGGCCGGAAAGGGCCCCGTCCGGGGAAAATTTTCCCCAGTGTACGGGAATGCAACGGGGGGAAAGGGCCCCACGACACCCCAGGGGTGCCTCTCCTGCGAGCCCAGGGGCCCAGAAATTTCCCGGGCGTACCCCCGGGCAAAACCCCCGATGGGAAATGGGCCCGAACCCCCCACAAAAGAAAACAAAAGCGCCCTTTAAAAGCCTGCAGCATTCTTCCTGGGTCAGTGGCCTTTTTTTCCCAACCTGCATGGGGTTTCATCCCTCAGGAACCCCTTGGCGGAGGAAATGGGGGTTCATTCAATAAAAAGGGGGCCAACCCCAGGTAGGGGGGCGTGGCGAGGAAAAACCCCCCAATTCCCCTTTGGGGGCCGGGGCTCCCGTTGTACTCGGCAAAGCGTATGTCGATTCAGGGGGCCCAACCGAACCCGTTTTGTCCAGGGGAAAATTTGGCCAAAAATTTTCGGCCCGCTAGCTCATCTTTAATGCACCCCCCAGAGGCCTTGCCCCGAAAATTGCCACAAACGCCTCATTGTTCCAAATTCTAGTTTTTGAGGCGAGGGTAAA
>JAODAL010071782.1:0-15388 GCA_025379985.1 Phyllomedusa bahiana
ACATGCCCCCAAAAAAACCCTGGTTTTGGGGGGGAAGGCAATTTTTTGGGCATCAGTAACCATAGGTTACTGACACGGTAGCCTCAGGGCGCAATGCGGCTATAAGGGGTTGCCTTTCCAGGGGGAGATAGTTTTTGGTGGGTTCCGTCCCCCGTTCAGGGGGGGTTTTGGAAATCCCTAAGACCTATAAAAAGCCTGTCTCTCCAGGTAATGGGGGGGTTTGTGGTTGCTCCTGAGAGTGGAGAAAGCAGGGAGCTGGGAGGGGGCCCTTATCCCCCAGACTTGAGGAAATTTGAAGTATGTGAAAAAAGTCGTACGGGACGGTAGGTCCAGGTCAAGATTAGAGAGGGTCTCTATTGTATGTGTATCAGGCTAGACGGCCTGGGTTTATTTTTGTATGCTAAACAGTTTTCCTTGTTGAAAAAAAAAAGCGGGGGAACCCAGACTTAAAGAAACCCCTGTTAAGCCTGCAAATCCTTTTACAAAGCGGCGACCCCGGAGCTAAGGCCCCCCAGACTCCAAATGGCGTCCAAAACCCATGTAATTATATATATATACTAATAATACCAGTGGGATGGAAAGTATTCACCTTGCAGTTTTACTCTTTGGTCTAAATATTTTTCGACCCTTGTTAATAATAGAAAATTGGATAGATAACTATAGTTGCCAATTTTTTGAAAATGTAAAAGCAAAGCTGAAGGGGGGGGCGCGCATAGCGCCCGGGGGCAAAAAGTTTGCTGGAACACCCACTTTTTTTGTGCCACGCCCCCCAAAAAAAGCCACCCCATCCGCCAAAAGCATAATGGCTTTTGGAAAAACCAGGTAGATGCCCTTATAGCCATTTGTAGCCCCCCCCAAAAACCCGGTAGTGCCCCCTTACAGGCAGGTGGCCCCCTTGTACCAAGTAAGGCCCCCCCTTTGTTACCGGGAGATGTTCCCCCTTTGTTTGCCCAGTTGCCCCCTTTAGTATAGGTATTGCCCCCTTTTTGGCCGGGGGAGTTTCCCCCTTTTTTAGCCAATAGTTTTCCCCCCTTTTTGTAGCAGTATTTGCCCCCTTTTGTAGCCAGGGAGAGCCCCCCCATTTTGCCAGAGTTGCCCCCCCTTTTTTGGCCCGGGGGGTTTTCCCCCTTATGTACCCGATTTTTGCCCCCCTTTGTAGCCAGTAGACCCCCTTTTTTGTAGAGGGTTTTCCCCCTTTTTGAGCCAGGTAGTTGCCCCATTTACCCCGGTAGTGCCCCCCTTTTTGCCCGGGAAACCCCCCCTTTTACCCAGGTAGATCCCTCCATAAATAATAAAAATAAAATAATAAAAACCCCTTACCACCCCAGGCCCCCCGCTCCCCACATCCCCCGGCCGACCGAGTCTCAGGGGGGTGAAGCAGCCGCGTTCAAACCCCCCCCGCGACGGATCTTATGACAGTGTACACCAGTGCGTTTTATACAGCGGGGGGAGGGAGGAGGGGGAAAGTCCCCCCTGCCCCCCCCTGACAGTGACCCGCCTTTTTCAGGGATGGTGCCGGGGCGGCCGCTTTAAAACCCGCCCGTACGCGGCCCGGGGGCCAGAGTAGGCATTACCAAATTTGGGGGCCGCGGCGGGAGGGAAAAGCCCAAAACCCTGCCGGGGAGGGCGGGAGGGGGGGGCCCCCAAATTTGCGGGGCCCCCCCCGCCAAAAACGGGAGATTTTTGGGTTTTTATGGAGAAATTTTAAAATAATAAAAGTATATTTGAAATTTTGATATGACCCGATTTCATAGTTCTACCCGGTTTAAATTTATTCAGATGCTTTTGTTCAGTTCCCCCAGTTTTTTTTCAATATTTTGTATTTTTTGCACCTTTCCCTTTTGGGCCCGATCCCTTTCCCAGGCCCCGATGTGCCTTGCAATCTTCTGCTTACCCGAAAATCATGGGTCAAAAGAGTGGTTTTTAGCCGGGTTAATGGCGGGTGTAGTGGCCCAAAGAAAAGATTCCTCTGTGTTGGGGTGGAAAAATGACTTTGCACAAATATTTTGGTTTAAATGGAATTTTTAGTGGATTTTAAAGAGCGAGAACTGCACTGAAAGTTTTAAAATAATTTCCCTCCGCAGAAGTTATGTTGCCAAAAAAAAAAGGGTTAAAACCTTTTTTAGGTTTTTTTTAAAAGAAGTAAAATTCTTCCCGTTTTAAAACAGTTTTAAAATTATATATATTTTAATTTTATATATATAAATTATATATATTAAAAAAATATACTAATATCTAATATATAAATATAAAATTTAATTTTATATATAAAAAAAATATATATATATAAATTAATATAAAAATTTTTAAAATTTAAATATATATATAATTTTTTGTATAGATTTCTCCCCCCCCTGGGGGTTGGGAAAAAGGAACCCCCCTCTTCGGGAACATGGGAAAACTGTAAATAGAAATAATGGCAAAAAAAGGAATCGGTAAAGCCAGGGGCAGGCTGTGATCCAATGAAAAAAAGAGGGTGAGTTGTGATAATTTTTTTCCAAAAATTTAAATTTTTTTGCAAAAAACCCCCTTTTGCAAACCCCCAGCCTGGGTACCTCTGGAAAATAAAACATTGAGTAAAATTATTATGAACCCCTTCCTAATTTTGCCCCTTTTTGAGCTATTCTAGTTTCATTTTAAAAAAAATTTCAATATCCCTTTAAAAGAAATTGATATCAATAATTTTTGTAAATAGAGAAACCCCCTATAAAACTCATTACGGGATGAAAAGACAAAGGTTTAAATAAAGGAAATCCCTTTCCCTTTGGGGGAGCGTATACCGGGGTGTGAGATTTTAGACTTGCCCTTTTTTTTCCTCCCCTAAGCATCGCATATAAAAAGGCATTAAAAAGGAAAAAACCCAGGGGGTCAAAAGGGAAAAAAAAGGATTTTTTTAATTTCCCAAAAAGGGGGCTTGGTTCTCAGCTCCTTTCCCATTAAAGCCCCGTGAAAATTTAATAAAACCTTTTGTGAGCCCTGTTAAAATAAAAGAGAGGGCCTGGACAAACCCCCTTAATTTTTTTTTGAAATTCAAATTTTTGGATTGCAAAATAAATAGCTCAAAAGAAGGAAATTTACGGGTGGTGCCCTGGTTGGTGGGTATAATGGAAATGTGGTTTATATCCACTATACATATAACCCCTTTGCAGTCAAGGCAAAAAGGGAAAGATTTTTTCAAAATTGCAAAAAAAGGGGGGGATTTTTTGGCCCGGGGGTTAAGGGGTTAATGTTAACCCCAAAAAATGGGGATTTTAAAATAGGGGACCAAATAGGTTGTCCCCGAAAATTTGGGGCATTTTTGGGTGTTTAACCCCCTTAAAATTTTATCCCTTTGATGTCTGTGTTACCCCCTTTTAGTAGCATAATGAATGTATGAAAAAGGGAAAGGATGGAGCTATTCAGCAATCAGTGCACCTGTTTATTTTCCCAATAGCATTGGGCCTGTTTGCCTTTTTACTGGTTCAGTCTCAGTCCCGGGCCTTTGACGTGAGTATGGAAATTGTTTCTTTTTTGGTTTTTTAAATGGCCCCATTTTTCTGGTTTTTTAGAGAGGAAGGGGACAACCCCCCGGGGTGCCGATGCTAAAGGGGCCCCTGAAGGAAGACATTGGGCGACAGCATGTACGGAGCTGCCCCGGGAAATCTTTAACCCGAAAAGTGGCGCCCCCCTTTTTCTCTAGTTTTATAATCGGGCCACCCAATATGGGGGCCCTAAGGGCCCCGGGGGCACTTTTAATGCCCCTGAGACCGGGGGTTGTGCGGGAGGGGGGGCTACTAAACCGTCGAAGTTTGTTTTAAACTTCGGGGCGGCAAATCCAGGCGCTTTATGTTTTAAGGGTAGAGATTTCCAATGGTTTCCCTGGCCAAAAATTTCCCCGTTTTTGAAAGAAAGCGCTAAATCTATGACCCCGTAGAACGGGTTATAGAATCGGGCACCCCACGCTATAAGGGAGCAAAAAACCTGGGCCCATTGTCTCCAATCTGAGCCCAGAGCTGGTTATCTGGGGTCATAATACTATGCAACATTGATAACACTGCTTGCTAAAAGACTCAGTGCACTCAGTCAGGGGCCTATTTGGTGAAGGGGGGGCGGGGGGGGGGGCAACATACCGGGAGTGTGGGAAAAACTAGCACAATGAGAAAGTCTTGAGGGTGTTATCCAAAGCCTCCTTGAATGGAATAAATCCCATTTGATCCTGATGTATTAGGTTTCCTAAGACCAGGTTAAGTCGCAAGACAATGTGTTGGGCAAATAATTGTGAGATCAGCCTACAGGGGTAGTTGGGGGTCCTTAACCTGTTTAGGAATCTCAGTGATGTGTGCTTGTAGAAAAGCTTGAGAAAGCTGAGGAGTTCTTGAGATTGAGTTGAACAACTTAGAGGAAATGTGTCATCAAAAAATCATAGTTTAACTAATTTTTTAGCTCAAAGACATTTTTAAAGAATTTTTTGGTGATTTTTTTTTTTTTAACTTTCCATATCATTTAAATATTTTTTAATAATTTCTTAAATCCTGCTTTTTCACTTTGGGCCCACTAGGCCTAATAATGTCTGAAAATTTGTTCGAGAAAAAGTTCTGTTGTTGCCTTATCAGCACAAAGAGGGAAAAAGAAAGGAGGACCAGTGTGAATGATAACACGGACCACCAGTACAAGAGGAGATAGTCACAGTCCCCTTTTCCCCCCCCCCTCACATGACTTCTTCCCGGTCCAGAGCATGAAGAAAACGTCCTAAGAATGAAGGGGATTTTAGTCATTTTAATCTAAAAAACATGAAGCTGCTGTAAAGTCTCTCTGACTGCTGTTAAAGCAGTGCAAACAAGGCCCATGGCCCCCAAAATGAAAATGCGACTTAAGAATGATTAAAAATATTAAAGTGATAGAAAAAAAAAAAAAAAAAACCAAAAAATTTCCCAAAAAATTTTTTTAAAATAAAAAGGGACTTAAATAATGACCAAATTTTTTATACACATTTTCCTTTAAAGGGACACTTCTATGAGTTAAGTTCAATATTCCTGGAAACCTATGGGTTTTTTTTAGAATTTTTAGCATTTTTTTGTGTCCTGCAGTCCTATGCAATTAGAAATTACATTTAAATTGTGCCCTTCTCTAGCAGAGATAATAAAGAGAGAAAAAAAACATGAATGGCAGAGCGACTAACTCACTTTTTCAGTTTGGCCGGTTATCTCCCCTGCATTTTTACAAATAAAGGAATAACAAATGGTCCTTATTTTTGCTGCCCAAGCTTTGGTAAAGATTGACCCAAATGGCAGGGGAATGACAGGCAATAATCAAAATAAGGGTTAATGGTTTCTCCCCCATATTGATTGCTAAAAAGGCAAAAGTAAAAAAAATTTTTTTTAAATACAAGCGTTGTGATTTTTCTTTTAAGTAAGAAACTTTTACTACTCTCGTAGGTTACTGAATGGCTCTTTCTCCTCTCCCTCCTTTCCCCTTTCCCAAGCACCTGGACCAGGTGTGTCACCCCTTGGGTTTTTTCAGCAACAAGCATTTGTTTATTTAGTTTTTGACAAACTTTAACCCTTGGCCTTGTGCACTAAGATTATAAAACCCCCCACTCAGTCACTGTAAGGATAGGAAAAAAAAAAGTTGATATGCCCTAACCTTAAAACAAACAGTTGACAAGGAATGGGGGGCCTAAGCTAAAAACCATCCCAGCCTACCAAAAATAGGAGCCCGAAGCCTAAAAAACCCCCCACAGCCTGAATAGGAAGTGGGGGCCGAACGTAGAACCCCACACCCTACTAAGAATGGGAGCCCCGAAGCTGTAAACTGCCCCACAGCCTGAACAGGAAATGGTAGCCTGAAGTTGTAGAACCGCCCACAGCCTGAACAGGAAGTGGGAGTCTGTAGTTGCTTAACCAATCACAGCCTGAACAGGAAGTGGGAGCCTGAAGTTGTAGGACCGCCAACAACCTAAACAGGAAGTGTGAGCCTGAAGCTATAGAACAGCCCACAGCCTGACCAGGAAGTGGGAGCCTGAAGCTGGCTGTGAAGTGCAGACTCTGTAAAATAAAAGCATGGTGAGAACTCCCCTTTAATCTTTTTCTACACTTGTGGGAGGATGGGAGTTCCACTTTCTTTACACTTATCAGGTCCTGCTGACACCACTTGTCTCTCTCAGGTCCTTAGTGGAAGAAAACTGTCAAGCAGTCCTCACTGCTGAGCTCACAGAGGGGAAGTCAGAGACAAAAAGTCATGGGTGGACTTTAAAAAGTTATATAAAAAAAAACAACCACCCAATTTTTATAAAAAAATTACATATAATAGTTGCCTATTGCTTGTCTAGATGGGAAAAACAATTGATGGTTGTGTCCTTTGAAGAAGTGGAGCAATAAGTTCCTCCATTAAGCGTTCTTCAAGGGTTTGTAGTAATTGAGAAGATATTTTGGGTAAGGTCCTCTCTATAAGGAAGCTGTTCATTGATATTGAGTGCGGGAAACAAGTGCTTTGAGTTTGTGGGCTTGGCAAGCTCTATAGAGTATGACAGGACTCATAAAAACACTTCAGTGTATCTGAGGGGGAATTTTTATTTTTGAAATTTACCAGTAGCCGCTGCATTTTCCACCTTAGGCTTTTACTCGAGTCAATAAGTTTTCCCAGTTATTTGTGGCAAAAGTAGGTATATTTGGGTCGGCTTATATTCGAGTATATACGGTACCTTTTCCCATAGATCCATTGACAATTCTTTTGCTTTCCCCATGACTCACAATCCAGAAACGTCAGTGGCTGGATGAAAGCTGCAAGAGTCTGTCAGGATCCCAGAAACTCACTCAGCTTTTATGCACACACACTGATTACAAGCAAACAGGTCACAGGTGAGGTTGTTACCTTTAGTAGTCATTGAAACCCATTTGTATCAACTTCTGTGCATGTTATCAGGCCAGAATCACCAGGGTATGTGAACTTTTGATCAGGGTCATTTTATGTTTTTGGTTGTCATTATGATTTAAAAAGAGAAAACACAGTAGTTTGAAAATAAATGGCTTCACCCAACCATGAACCATGAGTGGAAAAAAAAGTTTTTGTGTTATCATTCATATTCTCTGAAAAAAGGCCAAGAAAGCAAAAATTCTGCCGGGGTATGTAAACTTTTGAGCACAACTGTACACTGTAGTGATGTGGTACCATATTATTTATTTCTAAAGTATACAATCCATAGGGCACCTGGCTACTACCACTCCACTATTTACTTTGCATTTTTTTAAGAACATACAGTGTATAGGGGATATTTTGATACATAGATTTATATTCCCGTGTTCTTTACACTATAAGATTTATTTTCTATATAATGTACTTTTGCTGCTGTACTGTGACCGAAGGCTTGGATTCTTCTATTTACTTACATGCATTTCAATGAATATTTGTAATTTTAAGTGATGTTGTAGATTAGCTCTATATTTTTTTATTGCTTAGTTGTGATTTAGGAGTTTTACTACCTTTAAAGGGGTTTTGCCACGAAGTGAGTTCCGTACCTCTTATCTGCTCAGGAGAGAAGATACACTCAACATGCAGCATCATGAGGGGGAAAGGGAGCGGGTGAGCAGAGAGCGAGGAAGCAGGGAGCATCTGCAATGTTTACTCAAATAATTACATTACAACCAGTGGATTCTCTATACAGCAGACAGCCTCATACACTGCACTTTTCTCCCCAGTCGCTCCAAAGCTTGTTCATGTTCCCTGTCAGTGTCCTGGTCGTGTCTAATGTAAACTGTTAGGAAACTAAGTGGGACTGAGCAATGCTGTAGCTCTCAGAGGCTCACTTTTTGTAATCACATATATTTAGAAAAGTGATTAAATACCCATTTTGGAGGATCCCTCGTCAACATTCCATCGTGGCAAAACCCCTTTAAAGGGGTTTTGCCATGAAGTAAAATTGATGTGGGAAGCTTGCAAATGAAATAAAAAACATTTTCACCATTTATTATTATCAGAAATTCTGCACCGTTTTTGTTTTAGCTGTTCCTTTAGTGATCCATTGTTTACAGCTCGTCTCCAGGGGATACGACCAGAGCTGAGAGCTCCTCAGTCCTGGTCGCACATGCTCAGACATCACCTCTCCTCTCAGGCAGCTAATGAGTGTTCAAACCCCCGGTGCTGTCACTCTACTCCCGTCCTCTGTGCGCCTTAGTAATAAGTCAAACAGTGCAAATAAATAAAAAAGAAACCTCAATGAGGTCTGTGCATTGATAGAGAGGAAAAAAAACCCACAGGTTTGCTTCCTGCAGGGATTTGAACCTATGACCCTTGTGCCTGGAGGCAAAAATTTTACCTCTCAGCTATTCACAATGCTTTACATAAACAGACCTTTCTTTGACTACAGAGAGGAAAGGCATAGTGATGTCATCCTGTTGGGTCACATGATAAGGAAGTCAAACAAATCACACACGCCCCCTTCTGAGCACACAGAGCTGAAGAGCTGGATGCGGGAGGTATGAAGTGAGATCGTGACAAAACCCCTTTAATGATATTTCTTATATGCTTGTTCGGAATGTGTATAGTTGAATTGCACACAGTGTCAGACTAGGGTGCCTGAGGTCCACCAGTGGAGTTGATTCTTGCGGCCACCAGTGGAGTTGAATCTATGAGACCCACCAGTGGAGTTGATTATTGGGGCCACCAGTGGAGTTCATTCTTGAGGGCCATCAGTGGAATTCATTCTTGGGGCCCACCAGTGGAGTTCATTCTTGGGGCCCACCAGTGGAGTTGTTTCTTGGGGCACACCAGTAGAGTTGGTTCTTGGGGCCCACCAGTTGAGATGATTCTTGGAGCCCACCAGTGGAGTTGTGTCTTGGGGCACACCAATAGAGTTGGTTCTTGGGGCCCACCGGTTGAGTTGATTCTTGGGGCCCAGCAGTGGAGATGATTCTTGGGGCTGAGCAGTGAAGATGATTATTGGGGCCCACCAGTGGACTTGATTCTTGGAGCCTACCAGTGGACTTGATTCTTGGGGTCTATCAGTGGACTTGATTCTTGGGGCCCACCAGTGGAGTTGAATCTTTGAGGCCCACCAGTGGAGCTGATTCTTGGGGCCCACCAGTACAGTTGACTCTTGGTACCCACCAGTGGAAATGATTCTTGGGGCCCACCAGTGGAGTTGATTCTAGGGGCCCACCAGTGGAGCTGATGATGGAGCCCACCAGTGGAGTTGATTATGGAGCCCACCAGTGGAGTTGATTCTTGGGTCCCAGCAGTGAAGATGATTATTGGGGCCCACCAGTGGACTTGATTCTTGAGGCCTACCAGTGGACTTGATTCTTGGGGCCTATCGGTGGACTTGAGTCTTGGGGCCTATCGCGGGACTTGATTCTCGTGGCCCACCAGTTGAGTTGACACTTTGAGGCCCACCAGTGGAGCTGATTCTTGGGGCCCACCAGTATAGTTGACTCTTGGTACCCACCAGTGGAGATGATTCTTGGGGCCACCAGTAGAGTTTATTCTTGAGGACCACCAGTGGAAATGATTCTTGGGGCCCACCAGTGGAGTTGATTCTTGGGGCCCAGCAGTGGAGATGATTCTTGAGGCACACCAGTGGACTTGATTCTTGGAACCACCAGTGAAGTTGATTCTTGGGGTTCGCCAGTGGAGTTGATTATTGGGGCCCACGCTACAACTACTGTACATGACTCTTTCACTCTGCCTTGCTTTCTCTCTCTCTTTTTCCCCTGCCTTTCTCCTTGATAAGCAGCCTAAGGATGATGCCTGCAAGTTGACAATCATTTGTTGTTTGGATGAATGGAACATTTCCAATTTCTGGACTTTATCTGTGTGCATGGCAATATCAGACTTTACGGTATGAAAACTGGCAAGCCGCATTCAGATTATTTGCAAGGATATTCATGTCATGTTTAGCAGTAAACAAATGAAGCAGGGCCTGAAGCTTTTGGTGGTGTTGTAATGTCATCAGCACCACAGGTGGAATAAGGTTATGGAGCAAGTGGAGCCTGCATTATTATTATTATTATTATTATTTCTTCCTTTATCAAAGCTTCTGCAAATAAACAGAGCTTATTATAGTAAATAATTTAAGAGTTTAACAATATAAAACAGTATAGAAGTACATAACAGTGTAAACCACTGTACCAAGATAATAAGATGTTGTTGACTCTTCATAGAAGCACAACACAGGGATTGGGATCAATTCAGGGGTAAAGGGTATTTGCCACATTTCTAGGCTGTAATGGTGGCATGTTCTCCTCTATTATAGGTTCCTCTGGTCCCATCAATAGTCCTTTGCTTCGGCCACCAGAGAGTCAGGCAAACATTGTCTACTTTTTTTAGAGGTAGCTTAGCCTACGCTTTTTCCAGTGCTTTGTCCAGGCTCGGACTGGCCCACAGGAGATCCGGATAAACCACCAATAGGTGCCCTGGGCATTGTTAGCTGGAAAATGCCTGGAGATGGAGGAAAGTTAGAAAGAAGGGCAGTCATGTACAATAACGTAGAATGGGCCCCAAGAATCAACTCCACTGCTGGCCCAAAGATTTAAATCCACTGGTGGACCCCAAGAATCAACTCCGCTGGTGGGTCCCAAGAATCAACTCTACTGGTGGGTCCCAAGAATAAACTCCACTGGTGGGCCCCAAGAATCAACTCTACTGGTGGGTCCCAAGAATAAACGCCACTGGTGGGCCCCAAGAATAAACTCTACTGGTGGGTCCCAAGAAAAAAACTCCAGTGGTGGCCCCAAGAGTCAACTCTACTGGTGGTCCCCAAGAATAAACTCCACTGGGGGGCCCCAAGAATAAACTCTACTGGTGGGTACCAAGAATAAACGCCACTGGTGGGCCCCATGAATACTCTCTACTGGTGTGTCCCAAGAAAAAAACTCCACTCGTGGCCCCAAGAATCAACTCCACTGGTGGGTCCCAAGAATCAACTCCACTGGTGGGCCCCAAAAATAAACTCTACTAGTGGGTCCCAAGAAAAAAACTCCACTGGTGGCCCTAAGAATCAACTCCACTGGTGGACCACAAGAATCAACTCCACTGGTGGGTCCCAAGAAAAAAACTCCACTGCTGGCCCCAAGAATCAACTCCAATGGTGGCCCCAAGAATAAACACCACTGGTGGACCATTCCAGTCCGACACTGGCTTTGTCAGCAAAAGAATTACTGTGCTGCTGGGTGATGACAGAAGTTGTCTTGGATGAAGTTGGTGCCTGGAGCCATATTGTACTCCCCAAACCTGGTGAAGACTCTACCAGTGGGCAAAAGTAATTTTGAGATTGGCACAGACCTCAGCACCAGGTTCCTTGGGCGTTTTCTTGCCTTTCTTCAACTCATGAATGGGCTAACAGCTCCTCTACTAATCTTCCTCGAGTGGAGCTCTGCAGGCACGCGCCCAATTTTCAACATTTCAAATTGGGCCCCGTTTTACACTTTCTGCTTAGGATACATTCACACTTTATTCTGATCAACAGAGTGAAATTGAGAAAGAGATAATAATAATAATAATAATAATCTTTATTTATATAGCGCCAACATATTCCGCAGCACTTTACAATTTGGAGGGTGTGGGTACAGACAAAATAAATACATTGCACAATGAAAAGCTACTTACAGATGAGACACAAGGTGAGAGGGCCCTGCTCGCAAGAGCTTACAATCTATTAGGGTGTACAGAAGAGACAAAGGGTAAGAAGTGCTAGATTTACAATGGTCCAGCCATGTGACATAAATATGGGGTTTTTATACGTAGAATTAGGATGAACCTGCCACCCAAACAGTACATCTATATACAGTAAAGTGCTCTAGGGAGTGTGGGGGAAGGGGGGGCGTGTTAGCATTAGGGATTCTGGTAGGCCAGACTGAGAAGATGTATTCTCAGGGCCATTTTAAAGCTATGAGAGTTCTGAGTGTGCCTGATCACCCGCGGTAGCATATTCCAGAGAACTGGTGCCGCACGTGTGAAGTCTTGGAGATGGGCATGGGAGGTTCGGATGATTGATGAGTGTAACCTGATATCATCAGCAGAGTGGAGAGAGGGGGTAGGGTGGTAGACAGAGACGATGGAGGAGATGTAGGGAGGAGCAGCGTTGGAGAGCTTTATGAGTGAGAGTGATGAGTTTATGTTGTATCCTGTACTGGATAGGCAACCAGTGCAGTGACTGACACAGGGTAGAGGCATCAGTATAGCGGCTGGAGAGAAAGACAAGCCTGGCTGCTGCATTCTGGACAGATTAGAGAGGGGAGAGTTTACAGAGAGGGAGACCGATAAGCAAGGAGTTGCAGTAATCAAGACGAGAATGAATAAGAGCAACAATGAGAGGTTGAGTTGTTTCCACAGTGAGAAACGGACGGATTCTGGAGATGTTCTTGAGGTGCAGGTGACAGGAGCGGGCAAGGGATTGGATATGGGGTGTGAAGGTTAGATCAGAGTCTAGTATAACCCCAAGACAGTGGGCCTGCTGCCTAGGAGAGATGGTGGTGCCACACACTGAGACAGAAATGGCAGGGTAAGGTCTCTTAGTAGATGGTGGGATGACTAGAAGTTCAGTTTTAGTGAGGTTTAGTTTAAGATACAGGAAGGACAAGATGTCAGAGACAGCAGACAGGCAGTCAATGGTGTTTTGTAGCAGAGCAGGAGTGATGTCTCGGGAGGAGGTGTATAATTGGGTGTCATCTGCATAGAGATGGTACTGGAAGCCAAATCTACTGATGGTTTGTCCAATGGGGGGCTGTGTAGAGTGAAAAGAGAGAGAGGACCAAGAACGGATCCCCTGAGGAACCCGAACAGCAAGAGGAAGAGGAAGAGGTAAGAACTGCAAATGAGACACTGAAGAGCGGTAGAAAGGTAAGATGAGAACCAAAGAGAAGCGGTGTCCTGGAGGCCAATGGTGCTGAGCATGCTGAGGAGAAGTGGTGATCCACAGTGTCAAACGCTGCAGAGAGATCCAGAAGAAGCAGCAATGAGTAGTTGCCCTGAGATTTAGCAGTGAGAGATCATTGGAAACTTTTGCTAGAGCAGTTTCCGTGGAGTGTAGGGTGCGGAAACCTGATTGCAGAGGGTCAAGAAGAGAGTTAGCGGGAAGATAGCGCGATCAGGCGAGAGTAGACCAAGCGTTCCAGGAGTTTGGAGATGAAGGCAGGTTAGAGACGGTCGTATTATCAGAGCAGGACGGGTCCAGAGAGGGCTTTTTCAGTAAGGGAGTTATAACAGCATGTTTAAAGGAAGATGGGAAGATCCCAGTGGAGAGAGAGAGGTTACAGATAGCATTTACCATCCTTACGTGAGTAGATTCTCTAGTTGCAGTCATTACACCTGGGTTATGGTCAGTGTTGGACTGACCCCACTTTGCCCCACCAGAGGAAATTCTGCTGAGGGCCCAAACTCTATCTACACAGGACATGTGCACGGCTGTTTTTCAGTAATCTTTGCATACACAGGGTTTAATAAGATATTTCATGATTGGTTCTAAAGTCAGCTCCAAATCAGATTGTCATCTGCTGGACCCTGAAGGCCCCTTAATACTAGGTGTAAACTATTGTGACGGAGCTTATGCCAATAACTAGGGTCAGACTGGTACTTTGGTAAGCCAGTCTGATCCAGGGTACGACAAATGGCATCAAACTGGTCATGGATTTTCCAATGATTTAAGTCTGTCCAAACTGAACTGACCTGAGCTGGTCTGGGTGCCTCACTGATCAGAGGAGTTGGGTTACACATGGTCGATAAGATGAATTGTTTATGTCACTTTGTAGAGAATGATTATCCCTAATGTTTTATGGCTCATTAGAGCAGGACATGGTGGTTTCAGTGTTGTAAAAAAAAAAAAAAAAAAACATAATTAAATAAGTATGAAAAAAAGACAAACATCTATAAAGTTTAGTATCTTGGATATTGGGTCGAGAGGAATGCAGAACCCTTGGGAAATTGTTATTTTTTTGTTCTAGAGATTTAAAAAAGTTGTTCCAGATGATGTATTGGTACATTTACACATACTGGTTTGGTGGCTTTTTTTCTCTACAATTTGTGCAAAATCCTGGAAAAAAAGAAACGACATGCATGAACCCACTTTAAGCTGGATAAAATTTACATGTGGAGACACTGTTTTCAAAGTTTTAGAGAAAAGGGAGCTTCATAGGGCAAAAAATTAGACAAAAAAGTTATAAGTAGTCACTGTTGATGCCCGTCTGAATTTGGTTGTGTCTTTACTGCTTCAGATTGGGGTTAATGTCAAATTCGACCCGAATCTAAGTATTTTGATTCATGTAGAACGGAATAAAATTTTGGTGAAAATTGACCAAAAACTCGACCCCAATAATCAAATGGATTTAGTTTTGGTGTTTTGGGACAAAAATGTCAAAAACCAAAATACTTTGTATGTAGACTTTCTTAATTTTTCACTATAGATTTGAAAGCAGGGTTAGACCGAGCCACCAAAGCACCAGAGGCTCCAGGTACACAGAAATGACCACCAGCTTCTGATAAAATAAACTTGTAATATTTATTATATTAGAATCGGATGCCAGTGGTCATTTCTGCTTGACTCTACATAGGCATTGGCTCTACTCCACCGTCATCAGCTAGACTGTGATTAGGATCAGGTGAGCTGATCATTCTGTGTTATTTTTTCCCTAATATTTCAGGGTCCAAAATGTCTAGCAGAGGGCAACCTCATATAGAGCTGACTTAAGGATCAATTCCAGATATCCTATGAAACCCTTCATTGCAAAAGTGGATATGCACATGTCCTGTATAGACAGAGGGTGGGTTCCCAGAATCATTTCCTTTGGTGGGACAGTCAGAATAGTCACGATCACCCACCGAATTTAGACATCAGGCGTTGCAGGTCTTCTATCTGCAGCAATGGCAAAAGGCAGAGAGGTTTTGCAGTTCCCAGCACTGCAGCTGTGCTAGGAACAGAGCTATAGTTAACATGTCTGTTCCTAGAGCAGTCTCTGTGAACGGCAGGGCCTGGAGGAAGTCTCCAATCTCTAGCCTTTAATCTTTTGACTATCCCAGTCCATGACCCTCGGAATAATCAAAGGGGATTCCCCTGCTCCATCAGATCCTCAAGACTCCCAGTGCCTGATGGAGCCTGGGAAATATCTATACAGTCAGCCCCGGGGACTGAGAGTAGCCCCAGGGCTTTCTGCATAGTAAGCCTGCTGTCAGGGAACACTGTGTGCTGCCCCTGACTGCAGCCTGTGTCAGTATGACACAGAGTGTAATGTATGAAATGTACAGGAGCAGACAGGAGTCTGCTAATAAATCAGTAAGTGTAAAAAAATTTACAGCAGTTATCCCTTAATTGGATTTTAAAAAAAGTAAAAAACATGAGTGTGGAAAAAATAAATAAAATAAAATATGAAAGGAAAAAAAAAAACATTACACCCCCCCCCCAAAAAAACCCACATATTAGGTATCC